>CM042569.1:5639432-5921932 GCA_023630585.1 Cranoglanis bouderius
TCTTCAAACTCATCCAGTATTTAGGAAGGTGAGTGTAGTTACGAATTTAATGCGGAAAAGAGTGTATAGTGAATCCAAGTAATTTCTCAGTGAGTAAAATAAAATATTCAGGAAATGAAATATTTAAGCTCGCACATGTAATCAAGTGAAAACAAATGCCAAATTTCAAATATTTAGCATTCGTGTGATAATATGTGAACGTTAATTAAATGACATTTCATTTATTGCACGGACAGATGCTTGTTGGATTGTCTTTGCTGGCTACTTAATATAAATATAATAATCCGTATACTACAGTACAGTGCAAAAGTCAGAGACCACCCTTTAGTTTCCAATCAAATGGGAATTCAGTACATATTGTTCATTATTTGGTGGCGAACAATAATGATGGATTCATGTGCAGTACATTTCATTTCAGTCAAACGTCCATGCAGTGCTTATTTATGCAGGTCAATATTAACGTTCGATATTACACATAACACATTTATCGATTTCATACTGTATTTACTTTGTGTGGTTTATTTAAGGATAACAATAATGATGGCAAAATGTATTTAATAGCAATCACACAAGTGTGTGTACATTTTATTTGTAATATTGAACGCTAAAATTGACCTGCATAAATAAGTACTGAATGACTGTTTGTCTGAAAATAGAATTGATATACTGTACATTTACCCATCGTTATTATTTGCCCTCAAATAACAATAAGCACAACAATAAGCACAGAATGGTCGTTTGATTGAAAACAAAAGGGTAGCCTCTGACTTTTGCACAGTATTGTATAATAATTTTTTATTTTTTTTTTAAATGCAGATTATTATACAGTACATCCATCATCCATGCATTCATCATCGAGTGTCATGAAAATTGCTCAGGAGCTGAACAGTATATGAAGTCACAACAGTGAATATCACAGCAAATGATCTCATTTTCCCAGGCTTTACGAGGCCCAAGGGAGAATAAAAGCTCTTATTAATATAGATGTGGCGTATTCTCTGGCAGCTCGCATATTTTTAAAGCTGAGAAAAAAGAGCACAGATAAAAGAGGAGAGGAAAAAGAAGTCTACAAAACTCCACCATAAACCATCACAGATTACTAGATTTATTTTTTCCTGTAAGTGTGATGCCTATAAACATCCTGAGATGAGTTTTGCAAAAAAAAACAAAAAAAAAAACACAAATATCAACATTAAATGGTAAAGCGATCATCACATTAAACACAGTAGCTAAGCTGATCTTTAACATCAGAGCTTCCTGACTAACTTAATTAACCATTAGAGCAATAGCAATAGTAATCTGGAGGACATGCTTTGCTTGTTTCAATCAAATTATATGACAGCACTAAAGTCAGGCACAGAGGCTACTAATTAAATCGGCATAATGATTTTGGCCAGTGTTTATTTTAGGGCCAAATCTTCAGGGTTTAATCAACCTTGCTGAAATGTCAGTAGTGTCCATCCTAACCTCCAGACACACATATGGTGCGTCTCAATCAGCTCCCTAGCTCCCTAGGTGGTGAATCAGTATGTATATATTATATCAGTATGTATATCAGTATGTATAGTATATATTGTGGACATGGGCTCGGGCACTGGTAAGGACCCTGGCTCACTACACATTGGGACACTGATGACTCAATTTCTGTTGAAATAACTTTTTTAAATCATTAAACACTTAAAAGTAATTAGACTCAAACAAAGTGTATATAGAGCGTCAAATAAAGTTAAAAATCGCTAACATAAGTAGTCATTTAAGAGCTACAACAATGATAACAAGCTAACAAGTTTGAGTTAATCCGCCTTTTTTTTTTTTTTTTTCAAGTTGTGAGGCTTCAGAAAATATGACACCATTTCCAGTAAGGGAACATAGTGAGCATCTATGCTCCCTGGTTTTTGCCGGTGCATCGTGGGATTTTTTTAGGGAGCGAACAGATCTTAAAATGGCCGACTCCCTGATCAGTGCCCTGACTACTGAACTAGAGAGCTGGTTGAGACACAACTATAAAGTTCTTACAGAGACTGGATCAGACAAAGTGATGAAAAGGTCCTTATTCCTGCTGCAATGACACTTGGCTAGATTTAATATCTATGCAGTACAGACTTAAGAGGATAGGTAGAATTAGGTTTTTATTGAAATCACTATCTAATCACTATGAAAATCACTCTCATTAAAAAAAAAAAAAAAAGAATTAAAAAGTGAAATATGAAAGCAGTGGGAGAGGTGGAGTGCTCCATTCGGGGACAGCTTACACTCTTAGAAAATGTTGAACTCTTAATGCTTCTTCAGTTGTCCCTCTCCCTGTGTGGAACCCTAGAACACTATTTCCTTACCAGAAGGTTCCAAATAGAAGCCTTTTTTCAAAAGCTAAATACCCTTAATTATCCCATGAACCATTAAAGAGCCTCTGAAGGACCATAAACAGACCGCACATTACACTCTCCTGCTCCTGTGCACTATGCCTGATACTAATAGTTTTTTTTTTTTTTTTGAGGATTATATAAACAAATTAAGAGTTAAGAGTCTTAGTCAAGGACCTAGCCATCTTGGTGGTGCTGCAATTTGAACACAACCTTCTGATCTGTAACACAAAGCCTTTGCCACTGAGCCACCACAACTACCTCAACTAACTTACTGATTCAACCACCTACAAATTAATTAGCACTAAAAGATGAATTGCAGTGCTTTACTAAACCAAAGTTTTTACTAGCATATAGTTACACTCAAACAGGGTTTGTATTTGTGTAAAATAGTCAGTAAATATTTCGATATCCCACAATACATTGCATTTTACTGTAAATGAACGAATGCACTGATCCAATTGCCTTATCACTTCCAGTAAAATACTAAATAATAAAGCAATTGGTTGTAAACTAAATACTGTACATTTACAGCAATTCTTTTACAGTGTGACATTTTGTTCTTGAACTGTCACGTAATCAGGGTGGAGACGGTTGCAAGTGCAGTTAAAGCTTTTATTGAAGAGAGGCAGACAGACAAATCCAAAATCGTAGGGTAATATCAAGGTCACAAAACAGCCACAAGGTCAGGCGATCGGCAAACAGGCAAAACAGGGCTTAGGCGAGAATCGTAAATGAGAACGAAAACCAGACCAAAAGTCATGAGACACAGGATACAGAACAAAGGCTCGGTACGGCTCAGGCGGCAAACAATGAAGCGCAATACTTCGCGCCGAAACAAAGACACACATGTTAAATACTCAACAAAATCAAAGGAAAAACATAAACAGTTGCGGATAATGGTGACACGTGAGGGAGACAACCAGTAACAAGACAGGGGCGGAGACATGTCATAAAACATAACAAAACACACGTGTCAAAAAGTAAACAAAGTATGACAACCCAGAAGCATGCGCTGTAGCGCTACGGGCTTTTGAGTGAGCGAGGGGAAATCTCTGACATGAACCAATACTGAGAAATAAGAAGATCATTTTACTGGTACACAGGGAACTAATTTTCCAAAAAAAAATTTAAAAAGCTTATACATACAATTAGACATTTTGTTACTACCAAGAAGCACAATACCATAAAATTAGTTTAACTCTTTTTACCAGAGGCCAAAAAAAAAAAAAAAAAAGGAATTTCCGCCTGTTTAATTTCAGCATTGAATTTATTTGTGATTGTCACACTCCATAGTAGTGGTTAATGGTTTGAATGAAAGTAGATACGCAGGGCTTTAACTATTTTTTTTACGTAGCCTACTATGTTTAAATGTTATAGTTTTATTATGGCAGGTGTTTATGGTGTTTTACTATCAAAAAAGCTGTAGCAATGTAATTGTGGAGAGGTATGAATGGTTTGCCTAGCAGGGGGCTCACACCCCTCCCCTTTCCCATCGCCCTGCTCACCAGCAACTACACACAGTCAGGATACTCTACACACAGAATCCCAGCAGTGTACTGACTAATCTTATAACAGACTTGTGGCGATAAAACAATTCACTTGTTTATATTGATTGAAAATGTCGGACTGGAACGCCAGTCTACTGTGAGAAAGGGTTAATAATTTAAATCTTTAACAAACTACCTAAAATTAATTATAGGTAATAGGACTAAGGGTTTCTACTTTTTAAACATTTGCTAAATATTAAGACAATCAAGGCCCCAAAGAGAAAATGGAAAAACAGCTTCATAGTGAGTTTTCTTTTTAGAGACTGTGACAACTACAGTATTTATTTTTATTACTACATGTATTTATTATTTATAATACAATCCGTTTTAATGGCTTTGTTGTTGTAATATCCAAATGTTGACCACCAGTTTAAGACACTTCTCAGGCTTTAAGACAAACTGTCCAAAGACTAAAGTACATTGTTAAACATAGCTTTTTAAATGTCAGTAAAAGCACTGTTCAGAAAACAGTGATCAAATCCTCTTTAGTCATGTGAATGCAGCACCTGATTGTTGTCTGTGGCTGAGGTTGAGTGAAACTAAAAGAGGCTCTTGTTGATCAATAAGCACTGGCAGATTGGGCTGGAGGGTTTTGCCATTTCACCTGACCTTTAAATATCAACAAGAAGTCTTATTACACAAGTGAACATGGCAAATGTGGCCTAATGGGAGCTAATGAATGAAGCATCTTTGCTAAGTGTCGCCGAGCAGACAACACTGGGGGGGGGGGGGGGGGGGGGGGGAAGAAAAGAAAAAGAAATGACAAGATAACAGCTTGTTTACAACATAGAACAAAAACAAAGACTATTCCTAGGAAATACAGTGTGTGATTAATGCTATAAATTAAAAAGGGGTTATTGGTTGTAATTTGTTAACTGTAGCTATACTGAGGTTTAGGGCATTTTGCATTTACAAATGGCCCTTGCTTATAATTGTCACATAAAAATATCACAGTAAAATAACTTCTGTTTATTTTTGCTGTATTCATTCGGCTACTGCACTTCACCGTCTTCTTGCCAAAGAGCGGCTACTGTTTTGTAGGGTTTCCCAAACTACTGTAGGGGGTTGCCTAATTTACAAGAAACTCACAACCTCCTCTTTTGTTTTATTCATTTATCTGACAAATTAATATTACAAATATTGCTCTAAATGCGAAAATTTGATTTTGTGTGCTAGTATTTTGTTAAATGTTATTAATTAAATGTTACTGGGAGTCACATTCAAACAATTCACACCCTATGCTGACACACTTGCACTATTTATATTGCACTTGCAATAAAAGTAGACACATTTCTCTGTCAATCTACCCCCGCTAGTTCCTCCAAAACATCAAGTGGCTCTCGAGGAGAAACCTAAATGTTTCATGTGTGGTACAGTGTTGGTACACTGCGAAAACAGATATTTACCCAGATTTACTCAAATTAACCCAGATATTTCTATATATATGATGCAAGCTTCTATCTGTGCATCCTTTCAAGCATGACTTCTGAAAAGTCGTGTCAATAAATACATGATGCAAGAGAATGTTTTGCAAGTAGAGCTATTTCTGTACTATTTTATACAACAGTTAGTTCCGGTTCACAAATTTGGTTTTACAAGCGGCATGCCAAGAGTGCTGATATTTAGTATAAGAGCACTGGGACATTTCACTGATTGAATCAATCTACTTGTCTGTGTTCACTACATTAAATTCCAATTCTAACAAAAGTTCATTACAGTGAAAGTGTTACTACACTTACTATGGGCTGGCAGTTAATCTGTGCGCTGTACGCCATGTTCTATCCAGCTGTGGCTTCTTTGGGAACTATTTTTATTGACGGACCAAAAATAAACAAAATATTTAGCCATATTGTGTCTGAAATGTCAGTCACTCAGTATTAATTTATTGTTTATCGAACTGTTGTATAAAAGTGACTCACTATAGACTGTATAGCAAAGACTCAGTAAATATAATATGAATATAATATAATGCTAAATTATTAAATAAATAAAATACAAACAAACATAATTACAACCAACAATACTAGTATTTGGTGGTCTGTGGCGAATTTTTCTGCATTGCAACGTCTCATGTAAAAACTTTTTTAATGTCCAACTGAAAAAAAGCATTATGTTTAGTGACATTATACATTCATTGTTCAATGTAGTAATCTGAAGGTACAGTAGGTTTACATGAAGCACCAAAATAAAGAGCCATGCACACTACAATATAAATGTATTAATCGAGCTAAAGCAAATAATTCTTTATTCATAATATAATCAACGCTGCGATATTCAGTGCTCTGTTGATGAGATTTAACCATCATGATGGAGGCTCTAACTTTAGGAATTACTTGAGCATATTTAGAACTTGTTACCCTCAACTGCCTACAAAAATCCGTCCATCCATCCATCGGGCAAGAAGCAACCCATTGCAGGGCACAATCACACACTACAGACAATTTGGAAATGCCAATCAGCCTACAACACATGTCTTTGGACTAGGGGAGGAAACGGGAGTACCTGGAAGAAAACCGCACAGCACGGGAAGAACATGCAAACTCCGCACACACATGGTGGCGGAGGGAATCGAGCCCCCAACCCTGGAGGTGTGAAGCAAAAGTGCAACCCACTAAGCCACCATGCCCCCCCGCCTACAAAGATCAAATAATGAAATTGCATCTAAACCACAAATGAAGGCGTATTAATACGCATGTGTATACATTAAATCAAAGTTTATCAAAGGCCGGTGTGCACAAGAAGAAATAAAACATTGCTGAAAACATTTTTTAAAAACGTTTGGTGGCTGGTCTCTCAGTTTAATCCAGAATTATAACCTTCACTAGGCATCAGTTTAACTATTAGACACTTTCTATTTTTTTGAAGGTTTAACACAGAAATGACCGTATACACCTTCTAGTCAAACCCCAAACCTGTGAGATGCACAGAAAGTCAGGATTCACTTCAAGGAAGAGACTGAAACTTGCAATGGGAAAGCAGTGGGTTGCTGTCTCACAGCTCCAGGGTCCCAGGTTCAAACCTGATCTTAGGTTACTATCTATGTGAAATTCTGTATATTCTCCCTGTGTCCATGTCCAGTACTTTCCCAACTCCCAAAAACATGCCAGTAGATGAATTGGCTGTGTTATTTGCCCCTAGGTGTAGATAAGTGTGTGAATGTGTGAGTACATGGTGCCCAGTGGACTGATGGACTGATGGAGTGGCCTCCTACGCCCAGTGTTTCCAGGTACACCGCAACCCTGACGATGATAAAGAAATTACTGAAGATGATAATGTGATGATCATTCTCGACTGGTAAACATGGTATGATTCCAATATCCCAGCTGTGCAAATGTTTGTGAGTCACAGTTGTGCAGTGCACACTAATACCATAAAAAAATACACCTCACTGGTCCACTGAGGTGCTGTTTCAAGGCAAAAAGTCTCCCTGCTGTTTCACCTCAAGGTAAAGTGACCAATATACCCCCAGCTCGTTGTACAGTCACAACACAAGCAGGAAGAGCAGTGCTCTATGACAAGAGTAAAGAGCACCACATATTACAATCCATTACCCACAGCACGGGACCTGAGCAAGCGAGTGAGTAAGCGAGCGAGCGTGAGAGAGTTTTTTGACCATGAACTTAATTCCCCACCAGCCTGGGAGACTGAAAGCGCTTTGAAATTCAGCCCACGTCTCTCCATCCTTTGATCCGGTTTTAAGTATGCAGCATCTGAAAGTGTCCCATCAGCAATGGAGCAAAAAAGAGAAGCCCTGTATGGCGCCTGTGAATATCAAGTAGCTGATCCTCCTCGTGGAAAGCCCCTGTCTCCCCTGTGTGTGTGAGAGATAGAGAAAAAGGGACTCCATTCACAGAGTGGAAGCCCAGGAGACGTGAAACACTCTGGGCCAAAAGAGAAAACCTCAGGGAAGGGAAATCAGTCCATGTTAGTTTGGTTCAGGTCACAAGGCTTCTTGTGAACATTTTCAGAACTTGAGAATATGACCATAGCTATCTGATCAGTCACCCCAACACATAAAAGGGTAGGTTTCTGTACACCTCTGCATGTAGTTTTTACAAGGTTTAAGACAAAAATATGGTGCCTTGATGATCAAAGAGCTGTCAAGAAATCATGTAAAATAATGAGGGACTGAATGACTATGCAGAAACTTGAAGAGGAATCCAAACAGAATCCAACTAATGCCACCAGTTAACCGGATGCGAATTTCCTGAAATTAAAATTATGCAGCAGAACACATTTTATAATCTTTGCTCTCTGTCTGTTACCACACACCATTCCAATTAGTCCACAAATGAGCGCATGATGCAGAGATAACCATGCACACAGGAAATCAAGCCTCTGGTTTTTTCTATTGGATTATGATCCACTGACGCTCCACAGTGTGCACATACAGCCCACTTCCTGTACCGTCTGGAATCAAATAGAGTCGGGGGGGGGGGGGGGTGCGGGTGGTTCGGGTGGACGACGACAGAGAGAGATGCATTCACTAAACAATGCTTTACGCTACAGCCTGAGATAAGGCCGGTTCCCATTAGGTCCTACCTTTTAATGCTAATACCACCCAAAAGCTGCTTAGTGTAATACACAATCCTAAGCCGTTGGACTGAATTGCATTAAACAGAAACCTTTTTCAGGCCTGCTTATACCAGAAGCTTATAAAATATTCCTTCCAGTCAATTTTCCATTAGGCAGTTCTGTCACAGAATGTTCAGTTTAAGGCAAAGTTTTTCTTTCTCTCTCTCTCATTCCCCTGCAGGTATGATCTTAAGAATAACAATAACTGGAATTAAATTCTGCCGCTGAACATTTCCATGCATGTAGATCAGACTCAACAATAGGAAAATGAAGGAAATAAACATACATCATGGAAACTTCCTGAATAGAAGTGTGATGAGTAGACATTTTTGACGAGGCACTGCTGTTGCTCATGGCTTATTATGAGCTAATGAGATGATGAGGACAGAACTGATTATAACTGACCCCATTAACTCTGAGCAAGCTCTGACCAGCCGCTTCCCGTTGGGCTTTGGTGGAGAGATGGTGTATGTCAGAAGGTAGGAGACGACAGCAGAATGAGGTAGTCATTGGCTGATTTCCTCAAACCTACTACCTGCATCCAAAAATCAACATAACCTTAATAATAAGTCCTTGAGAGCAGAACAAATACAAATCTAGGAAAGTCTCCATATCTCTATGCTCCAGAATGGTCAAGAAAGCAATCTCAGTACAGTTAATGCACTTAAGTCATAAGTCAATATCTACAGTGTTGACTTAAGAATTTAAATTTGAAGATGAGGCCTTTTGCATAATATGAACAGCAGCAGAGAAATGTGTACAGAGAGGATCAGGGGATTAGGCTGGAGAGTCAAGCATGGCCTTTTTAAAATAATATTTATTTATAATCACAGTGAGGTAAAATGTTTGAATCAGAAGGTGTGGATTCATCTTCTATAACCGTATTGGTCTGACAGTAGTTCCCACTATAACATACTATACACCTCTACTCCAGGAAAACCATATTCGCAGCCACCTCCATTGTCAAGTATTGGAGCTAATATACAAACCCTACAAATACCTCACTGCCGCCAAGACTCGTGAGACAAATAAGCAACTGAAGATTCAAAAACAAGCCCAAAACAATCCCAATATTATTATAGCCTGTTACGGTCTCAATGTAAACAGACTCAGGAAATGAGCCTGCAACATATTAAACTGAAACTACTTGCAGGTTTGAAAAGCAAAAACAGAATTTATTTAATAAAAAAAAAATCATCAAATGGCAACAAAGCTTATAGGGAGGACAGGCACTATCCACTCATCTCTGATCACCTGCAAGCAGAATATGATTGGAGAGATGGAAAAAGAGATTACATTACAACCATAACTAATAATAGTATGTTATGCTTGTTTTTTGTTATAACCTGTAATAATTGTGGGAGGGTGAAATATACTACAGCACTGATATTACTGTGAGCAGACAGTGTCAACGTATTGGGGAAAATTGTGATCGTGAATATAAAAAAATGAAGTCGCTTGTCAGATTTTCCTAACAGCAACCATATTTTTAAATAAAAGCCCAAAAAAACCCATGACCTGTGATTTTTTTCAAGCCCAAAATCGTGTATTATATGTAGAATTGACAACTCTGATAAGTAAACCTCAAACCATCAGATTCCTCCGCACAGAGGAGCAATGCCGAAGCACAACCCACGTTTAAAAAAAAACAAAAAAAAAGTCCGTCAGTAACTTGCAGATGGCGATAGAGAGTCAAAAATTCACTACTGCAGCTTTAACTAATAAGATATTGTTTCTATAGTAACATCTTATTCATAGGGACTTGGATAACGGACACTTCACATAATCTAAGGCTAATAATAAATGGATTTAAACAAATGAGTTGTTTAACAACAAAAAACATAAACATTGATATGGTGAAGATATGGTGAAGGAGATGTTTATACTGTATATCATTCACTGGTGTGGTGTCGTGTGTCAGCGCTTTGTAACAGTCTTGTAAGTTTTTTAAACTGTGTAAGTTTTCTGCCATGGCAAAGTCTTCAGGACAGAACAGTTTGTGATGTCTGGTTTCTTGGTAACATGAGAAGATTAATTAATTCCAGTAGAGAGAAAGAAAAGAGAGAGAACGACTCACTGCTATAATGTAAGTGATAACTGGAAGTATGGTAAGTAATCTCACAGATGTTCCATAGCATTAAATGTATGTGGGAGAGAAGCTGCTTAAGTTTCCTGGTCATACAAAAAACAAAAGGTATTTCGTAGAAAGAAAGAAAGAAAGAAAGAAAGAAAGAAAGAAAGAAAGAAAGAAAGAAAGAAAGAAAGAAAGAAAGAAAGCAAGAAAAAGGGATTGAAGAAGAAATAAACCTTCCCTTTAATTCCTTCCTACCTTTTTTACTTATAAAAACAAGTCACTTGTGACAGTAATTTTGCAGTGTGTAAAAAGTGAGTGATGGAAATGAATCAGAATGGGCTTTGTTCAAAGGTTCTATTCATTTTTTTTTGCATTTGTGCTTTCAGAGAGAGACACTGGAAAAGTGCTACTGTTAGATGTGCATCAAGTCAGTTAGACTGCACTGTGAATTGAACAAAAAAACTTCATACCATATAAAATGTATAAGTTTGATGTTTGAAAGAAAGAAAGAAAGAAAGAAAGAAAGAAAGAAAGAAAGAAAGAAAGAAAGAAAGAAAGAAAGAAAGAAAGAAAGAAAGAAAGAAAGAAAATGCTCACTCATGACCGTTAGGGCAACTAAGTTAGCAAACTCCATTTCCCAGAATACACCATGGCCTACAACCATGGCCGCCACGGACTATAACTCCCAGAACACACGCACCTTGTCACATTTACAGGCTGCGTTCACGCCATGTCAGAATTACTAGATGACAGTTCACGTCCTCGGACTCGGACAAGACGATGCTGACAACTGCAAGATTACACTAAACTGTATTGTATGTCTTTAGTTTACTTTTGGAATAATCTTGCATTATTAAGACCTTAAGAATAGTCAATTATACAAATGATTACATAGATATATTATGAGATAACTACTTAACTAAATTTTTAAGTCGATTAAGCCATTTTGTCAAGTCGCTCTCAGAAAATTCCTAGTTCACAAGTTGCAATTACGAGTTCTTTGAGGATGTGGATGCTTTTTACAAGTCGGAATCTCGTAATTACGGCATGGCTTGAACGCAGCTACAGTCACTCACACTCACACCCTATAAAAACGGACTTTCACCCTGGACTCTATGGGAAGTACATGCGCAGTTTATTTTTTGTGCACCTGACGTTACCAAGCCTGTTTATTCCTGAAATTGCTGTTCTGGATTGACCTTGACCTTGTTTTTGATTTACGTGCTTTGAATTGCCTAGTATATCCTGTTAGCTGATCACCTGACCTAAGCCTGTTTTGACCCTGACCGTGTCTCTCGTTTTGGATTCGTTTGCCTACCTTTCATTAAATACACTTTCCTGCAATTGAATCCATCTCAGCCTCCTCTTACATGACCGTGACAGCTTCCTGCCACATCACACGCTGAGCATATTGAACACAGCTCCACTGGGCTGCAGCAGGAAGAATGCGAAAATGATGAGCAGAAAAGATGTTCAAGAATAGCTGAAGGCTAAAACATAATGCCACAAACATGTATGACTGGCAGTTGAAGTGACTATCTTATCTTTTTACAGCAGCATGAACAATATTTTAGTGCAAAGAAGCATTTTACCAGCTCTGATCCAATCACAGGCCTCAAAACATACTGAATGCCACTTCATCTTGCAGCAGCACAGCACAGACTCACAACAAGGCTCATGCCCAAAATGTGGAAAGTTCTTGACTGGCCAAATCAATCATCCAACCTAAAACAATTCATTTAGAAAAAACAAAACAGTAAGCTAACAGTAGCTAATATGCCTGTATTGTAGGCCTGACAGTATCTTGTGATGTCTGTGAGTCACAGAGTTCAGGGAGTCAATAAATGTAAATGATCTGGAACCACACAGTAATTATGCAACATTATAGTAATCTGTCTCTATGTTTTCCAGAACAGAAACTAGTTTAGTGTTGTTCCAATGCAGTCAGAGAGAGACAGAGAGAGTTCAGAGATACCAAAACCAGACATGGATCCAATTTATCAGCTATAACAACACAATACAGGGCAAGCCAGCAAACAAGTACCATACAGCTGCAGTGTTCATGCCAATAGCCAGAGCTAGCACTCATGTCAAAAAATACTAGCCTAAATATGGGCACTCCCTGAACACACACATGATTACCATTAGTAAAAGCATCCATCACCGGGCCACCACAATCATCCAAACCCAAAATCTATTTAACACAAAACCTCTATCTGCATCTGTATCTGTTTCATAATCCAAATATCCATACTGATTCTGCTTACAGATTTAAACCTGTAGTGGACAGGGTTTTTTCTTTTCTTTTTTTTTAATTAAGTGTGTACTCTACTCTGTACCATTATACCACAGGAACACTTTTTTTTAAATAAATAAATAAAATAAAATAAATTTAAAAAAACACTCCAGCAATGCCAACATTGACAGCATAGTGTGTGAATTCTGGTTCTGACAGTTCCTCAACCTACATCTGATAGTTACTCAGCTACATCACTCAAGGTCATAATTGGCCTCAACAAGATGTGTGCGTGACTGTTCATGACTGTTTTAACCCAGTACCTGCCCATGACATTTTCTAACAAATTTAGTTGGTTCTATTTCCCAAAATATAAACAAACTTGTAGTCTTATTTAAAACACAGATTTTTGACCAGGCAGTTACTAAGGATGGATGAATCAATGCTGTAAATACATCTTAATGAATATGGTCCCATGAGCTTCATATCTGACCACTTGCCTGCACCCACAGCTGGGAAACAAATAAAAGAATAGTGTTCTATTTGTGTTAGTATTATTAACCATTTAGAACAAACTGTCTGTTTAACATTCTGAATAATGTACTCATATTCGGTTACATCCCTACTGTTTACGCAAATGATACTAAAGCTAATAAAATAGTCGTAATACGATAGCTCACCTTAATGCAAATTGTATACATTAGATAAAATGAGTCCTGGGGAATCTCAGTACAATATGAGCTCCCAAAACTTGCCTTTGCAAAAGTAGCACTAACTTTTGTAATAGTGACAGTGTAGCAATAATAATAATAATAATAATAATAATAATAATAATAATAATAATAATAATAATAATGCACTTTTCATTTAAGACAAATCTCAAAGTGCTACAATGTAAATGATTGTACAAGACAGAATATAAAACTTTCATGAAAAAGACAGTGCATATTAACAGCTCAATAACAAAATATTAAATGTTATACTGTTGAAAAAAAAAAGTTAAAATTAAGCCATTTAAAACAAATGTTTTAAAATTTCTCTAAAAAAAAAAAATCCAGTGTCTGTTATGTCCCCAGGTAATCTGGGAGGTGCTGCAGAACAGAAGGCCCGATCCCCAATTGGACAAAGTCTGGTCCTAGGGTTATGAAGGAAGAAGCTATTGTTGGATCGCAGGTTGCGAGTGGAGGTCATGGGGGTAAGCAGTTCTTAAAGATGGAGCTGTAGCATTTCCATGGATGCATTGATGGGTCAAGAGTTGGAGTTTATATAGCATTTTATAGGAAATTGGTAATCAGTGAAGTGTATCTCTATAAATATTACCGATAGATGGATTTTGTGAGGAAATTGTGTGACCTTACAAATAAATTAAATGACTGGGTCGATCAGTGTAGAGAGGAAAAAATACAGGAGAAAAAAAAACTGACGGACAATAAGAAAAATATACTGCCCATTGACACACACAGTTATGTGGTTATTTTAGACTCTTTTATTCATAGTTTAAACATAGTGGACAGTCAGGTAACCCTCTCAACACCCCTCACACTTTCTATCCCTGACTGCAGGATGTGAATATGAAAAGAACAGCAAATCTGCTCCATGTCAGTTGCATCATATGTGCGCCAACTACTGCATATTTAACACTGAGATACTTTCCAAAGCAACTGGCAACAGAGCTTAGGCTGTAAATACAACATCTGCAGAATGATGACAGAGGAGAACCATTTATGTAGTTTGGTACTGCCAACCCCTCATGCTTAAACACACACAAACATATATCAGCAATGCTATTTGTAATGAAAGTAGACAGTCTTAATGTACAGACTTAATGTAGACGACTCATAAGCTCTATACTGGATAAAAGCGTTACTACAGGGCCACTTCACAAATTGCATAAAGGGTTTAAATCAACGGTTTTATCAGATATAATCGGCAGCCCAGAGATGACAATGATTTGTCACTATTATGGTCTATTTGGTCCTGGATTAGAGCAGCAGTACACCATTTTCCTGTCCTGTGTTTTCACATAATGACTGCAAAAGCTTCAGCATCAAAGCAATCCGGCTGCTCTACTCAGTATTAACAGATTCACTGTGCACTGCAGTTACAGAGATTTCTTCTTTGTTTTTGTAACTAGTACGCCATTATTACAAAAGGACAAAGCTGTCAAAAACCACTGTGCAAAACCTGTAAAAATCAATTTGCATGTATTTTTCATGTATTTTAATATCAGGAACTGCTCATGTAACACACTATAACATAGTAAACATAATCGTTTTTCACACAGTATTTTTTAATACTGCAGTATTTCTATGTTGTTCTACTTTCATAAACTATCCTGCCATCTTCAGTCATTCTTTGCTCAAGTATAAATCCCAAGAAGTGACATGGTCCCAATTACTGGCTGAGAAAGAATCCCTTAAATCCCTTTTGCAACCTCCATTACTGTACTTCAGTACTTTCAGTGCACTTTATGCTATTGGCTAGCCTTTGGTCAAGATCACTCATCAGTCACGTTTATAGTGCTGCTGTACTGCAATACAGCCACAAGGGGGAGATCAAGAACACAGCAGACTAAGGGACTTGTGCTCAAGAAACCCAGTACCAACCTGTATACTGCAAAACAGCACCTAATGGCCATTGTCAGAGTGAGGAATGAAACCCTGCAACAACCAGTATGTTAACTGGCACCAGCCACAAACATTACATCCAGAATATATTACAGGGCCACAACCTGAGCATCTAATGAAACAAGTCAGTATCATGTTCAAACAGTATAGCTGATGAGTTATTGTGTTTGTCCTTGTGTTTATGGCTTGAGTAGTGGAAAGGTATGATGGAGGGTGTATGCAGCAGAAGATTTTGGGTTACATGAATGGCTGAAGTTAAAGGGGGGGGAAAAGAAAAGAGAGGAAAAAACACCTGTCAGGCCCTGAAGAAATGGTGCTGGTGTTTGGTAAGGGCAACAAAGATGCCATCAAGTGGCCACACCAGGCTATTTCAAGTTATACACAGAAGACAGAGAGAGAGATTGAGCCAGATACAAAGTGTAAGAAAAAAAAAAGTGGTGATTCTGCATTTAATACTATAGCACAGAAACATACATCCACACTCCATATAGGACAATTAAAGCTACAGTGCAAAGGACGGAACAAAAATACTGTATAATCTGATGTTCCTGGGTAGCCGTGAGTCACGCTGACAATCCTGTAATAGTGTTTTTTTTTTTTTGTACCCATGTGTCATACATCAGCTCAGATACATGAAATGTCATCATGCCCCAAATTTAAGTAAAAAAAGAAGTATGACTACACGGTGATTGGCAGGAGCCTCAGCCATCTGGTTGGGAGAGTCAGAGAGACAGTGTGAGAGTATAAACAAACTGGACTCTGATTCCTTTGAACAGGTAAGATATTTATTTGTTCTTGAATTTCGTGAAAAGATACACTTTCCCTTCACTGGAACTAAGAGGCCCAAACCTGTTCCAGCATGACAATGCCCCTGTGCACAAAGCAAACTCCAAGAAGACATGGTTTGCCAAGTTTGGAGTGGAATAACTTGAGTGTCCTGCACTAAGCCCTGACCTCAACCCCACTGAACACCTTTGGGATGAACTGAAACGCCGACTGCACACCAACCACGCTCCAAAATCTAGTGGAATGCCTTCCCAGTGCATTGGAGGTTATTATAGCAAAAAAGGCAGGATGAAATCTGGAATGGGATGTTCAAAAGGCTTATAAGTATGATGGTCAGGTGTCCACAAATGTTTGGCCATATTGTGTAGCTGATTGTGTAGATGGTAAAAGATAATTGTATCTATCTATACTGATTTATTCCTATTGTGGAGTTTGTGTAGGGACCCAATTGATGAGTGGTTTAGCTAGAGAGGCTGATAGGCGGCTAGTGCCTGATCTGTGTCGTAACCTCAGGTGAGAGTTGTAGAAATGAAACTAGATAGGCACAGTGATTCCTATATTCACTGTGCACTGTGAGATAACAGCAGAGGATATGTGCTGTTTATGATGAGCACAGTAACAGCATGGCAGGTTGGCATTGCACGGACAAGGCTGCTTGATCGGGCCAGAAACAGTAAATGCTAATCAAGTGACAGAAGCTAAAAGACAAGCTCTTGTTGAAGAGTTTTGCTCTATTATCTGGTACTCAGTAACTGTAACAATCACATTGATATGCTCTATAAAGTTATTTTATTCTCATATCACTTCTGTAATAAAGAGCCACTAATACTTGGACCACATTCCCAAACTGCATAGTAGCGTACTAAATAGTTAATCACTACACCACTGCTGTATACTACTTAGGTGTGCATTGTGTGGTGTAGGACACAGCCTTTGATTCTGTCTAAATGTGCACTTGTAGCTGTGAGATTAATGAGAGCAGTGGAGGAAAAGCGCAGCACAACCCATGGTAGCAAATGTTCTTCCACAATAAGCTTGCAATAGAATTTTTACATCCTGTAGTTTTACAAGTGCCTGTTTAACAGAGTTGTGATTTAAAACTGAAATTGATTCAGGGCCCTGTGGTGACCTGACAATGATGTTATTAGCATTAGATAATTCATAACTGGTCATGAGGGCAGCATGTCTTTCATTTACGGCATTTGGCAGACAGCCTTAACCAGAGTGACTTACGTTTATCTCATTTATACAACAGAGCAGTTGAGGGTTAAGGGCCTTGCTCAAGATTGGTGGTGTTGGGATTTGAACTCACAACCTTCCAGACAGAAGTCTGATGTATTAACCACTGAACTACCACCACCACCTTTCCTTTCTCAGAATCTCAGAATCACAGAACCACTTTCTGCAGTAAAAAATCCTACTATATGAATTACAGAATGTAGCTGTGGCTCTCCCACAGGTGTGTGTGTGTGTGTGTGTGTGTGTGTGTGTGTGTGTGTGTGTGTGTGTGTGTGTGTGTGTGTGTGTGTGTGTGTGTGTGTGTGTGTGTGTGCGCACGTGCGTGCATGTGTGCGTGTTGTGTGTGCATGTGTGTATAGCATTTGGCCCAACCCTAATTACCACACACTAGTTGTATAGCCAGAGGTATAAAACTCAGCATGAGTACTAAATACTTCATTAGCTATCAAGGTGAGTGCGACAGCTTGACTCTCACATGTACTAATCAGTCTGCGGGGGTAGCAGAAAACTGGCCTGTGCAACCTATCATCCCTTTACATCAACCTCATCAGCCTGGAGCCTAGAAAATGTATTTCTGCCGTAGTGATGAATGAACGAGGCTAAAGGACACAAATCAGCCCCTGTCCTGCCCAGCAATAGGTCCACAGAGGCATCCACATGGTATTCATTAGCAATTACACAAATCAACATGCCACAGTCTCTTTACACAGGCTTGCCTTATTAATACCAAAAAAAGTGTATTTGAGAGGCACTTAATCAAAATAAAGCTTACAGCATGATTTATATGACTCTTCAGTCTGGGAAGCTCCATTAAATAGAGTGCAATGTTTACTTACTGTAAAACACAGAGCTAGTGAGTAAATGTGTCAGTCGAGTTTGATTTAAGCTTATAGAATGGCAAACTATACGAAGTATCATTCTGATACACATCAGAGATGGGGGATATGCAGTAATAAGGTGTTACAGGTATTACTGCACAGCAACTACGATGAATAGGAACATTACACAGAGACGTTTAGGCTGCCTTTAGTTTAGTGTATATTCTTAACTCAAGTTCAGGACAGTGGTGAAGTTGGCGTTATCATATTTAACTGCAGTAACTGACCCATCAATATACACACACACACACACACACACCATATGCATCTGTATCTCCCTAAGAAAGACAGAGAGAGAGAAGAGAGGGAATAAAGAGGAATGGTTCTTCAGGACAAGTGATTTTTTTTTTTATCCTGCACAGGAACTGACCTTTTAGAACTATTTAAAAATAAATTCCAAGCGAGAGAAAAGAGAGAAAGAGATAAAGGACGACGTGTGTGTTGTGTACGTTCTCCAGCTCTGTTCGATGTCAGGCCCCACTGACTTGCAGTCAGCTACTGCACAAGGGATCGCCATCCCATCGACAAGCCTAAATGAGATTGCCTCCAGTCATCTATCTTGTACAAAGGGCACTACTCCCTTTTTATCTTTAGCACTAGCAAACAGCACAGCCACTGACTACTGGTGCAATTTAAACTAGCAGTGATGTGTTTCTTAACATGTGCCTGCAACCACCTGCTTTTAGTCTGCATGAGATATACAGTGGAAGTATACAGGCACTGGACACTTCATCTATCTAAAAGACAGTTCTGTAATATGAAGTGAATGATGACTAATATGATTATATACGAATATGAATAATACAGGTATGAGGCAGGCCAGAAGCAGTTCCTGTGTGTGCTCTACTGTTCTTCAAAAGAGATACAGGACTTTCATGAAAGCCTGAGAATTATCATCTCTTACATCAGGGCATGTGGAGTTGAGGCAATAGCAGAACTGATTACTCACTGGGATCCTCATCTGTGGAGCAGGGGTTTTGGAACACAATAAATAAGTGATATCAGTAGGATACACGGTCCATATAGGATTTGCAAGCTCCTGAGAATATTGTTTATATATTAGAGTTTGCTTGATTTTGTGTTAATTTATGCGATCGCAAAACTGCAAAATCCTGGAGGGAATGAATACATAGGTTGAGAGATGAAATCACTATTCAAGTGGAATTCGTTTTACCAGAGGTGGACCCATAATGTAATCTGTAATAGGTTTGGCTGATTTGGACAGGATAAGGCATCTTATCATAGCCTGGATGTACATGTTATCATTACGCAACAGGTACAGCACTCAAAAATACAACCCATGGCTGTACCTGTTACAAACTTTTGTGATTACAATGAGGTGAGTTTGAACAGTGCTACTATTACTTTGGCAAAATACTTAAAAATAATTTTCTACAGAATTATTTCTTTCCAGACTTTTCAAACAGATTGTGATGATAATTACTGGTACGACTGATCCAAATCAAATAGGCTATACGTTTTCCATCTGTAAAACTTACAGGCCCTCTGGGAAATCATCTCCCCTCCCGCTTTTTAAAGGCTTAAGTGGTTCAGTCTGCCCTGAACAGAAGTTGAATGCATGAACGCATGAACATCATCTAAACATGGCTCATAATGCGGTTAATACAATCATGGCTTTCCCCAAGAAAACAAAATCACATCTTTGAAAAAGAACAGAAAGGAATCAAAGAGCAAGTAACCAAAGTAGATGGTACCACTAATAACTAATCTCATTAAGAAGAAATTTGAGATAAATATCCATGCTTGTCCGAGCAGCAGGGAGAGAGGCAGGATATATCCAACACTGCAATATACAATAGTATAATAAAATAGTACATCGACTGTTCCTTACTGGGGGGAAAGGCCTTCAACCTACATATTCAAACAGCCCACAATTCTGTGCTATGACACTGCCAACAGACCTGGGATCCTCCAGTCTGCTGATTCACAGCACATTCGCTTTCCCCATTCTCTCTTTCTCTTTTTCTCTCATTCTCTCCCTCTGCCCTTAATGGATAAAGCTGAAAGATTCCCCCTGCAGTAAGCCACGGTTGCTAGGTAACGGCCAGGCAGCTCCTTCAAGGAACATCAACAAAGTTTAGTAGCATGTCAAACTCCAGCAGCCTCCACAGGTGTGCTCTGAATCCAATATATTGTCCAAATTAACACTCAGACACTGAACGCTTACACTTCAGAGACTGATAAATGCTGACAGTCTCAGGTTTCTACTGTCCCAAACAAAAAAATTCAGCCGTTGAAGCACATTCTCTTAAAACACACATGCTTGTACAGCTTACTCTACTGAGGCCATTTCTACTCAGTAATCTGAAGATGTTTTATTTACACTATACTTTTCTTTGTATACCTTCTTAAGCAAGTTATGTGACCCAAAAGGTATTCCCCCAAACCATCAGGTTACTAGGTATACCAGGGATCAATATCCTAGCTGACCAAGTTACCACAGTTAGAGAGGAACATGGCATAAGTGATGAGAGGATGGAGATTCCACTGCATCTAGCACATGCATATAGCACAAATGTTCCCTATGTAATTTATGAAGGCGTATATTCATAAAACATGAATCTCGTCTCTGCTGAATCATTGGTCTCCACTGAGCACTGCTTATTGTTTGCACCGCTGAAGGGTTCCTTTCACAGACCTAAATCAAAGCTGACATGGAAAATACTGTACAAGTACACACACAAACATAGGAGCTGCTGTGGCCTATGGGCCTGGGTCTTCAGATATTAGAATAAATATGGTCCTAAATGAATTCTCCTGCTCCACATGGTGGCCAAGACATGAACACATGTACAGTAGTAATGTAAACTGGAAGTTGTTTTTCTTTCTATGCCCCAAGAAACACTACACACAAAAAGATGTAGAAATGCCAGCACTGTCAGCATGGTCTGTGAATTCTGACTCTGAAAGTTCCTCGACCTCAGCTACATCACTCCAGTTCATATTTGGTCTTAACTAGAGATTTGCATGGGACTGATATTTTGGTCCTGCTCACACAGTTATATTCTAATAAATGTAATTATTTCTATTTCCCAAAATATATGCAAATAAAGTAGCCCACCATGACTCTGAGCAGACAGTTACTAAGGATGAATGAATGAATGCTGTAACTGCATGCCACAGCGCCACATGTTCATGTTCAGTGAACCTGGCCTCACAAGCTTCATATCTGACTACTACCTTACGTCCACATTGCACATCTTTTTTGTTGTGTCTCTCAGGATCCCAGTCCCGAAGCACAACTTTAGTCTCATCCAGATGCCCTGTGAACCTTTTTGGCAAGCCTCTTATTCGTATTTGTTTAGAGCACATTATCTGTTCATTCCAAATATATGTATTCATATTCTCTTATATCCCTGTACAGTAAACCTGTATGAACACTGAACCAGAGTTGTAACCCATAGCCCAAAATCTCTCTTGCAGCTATAAAGCTATAAACAGAGAGATAATTCTAAAGCAGGTATTGCTGTATCAGGAAACAATTACAGTAGTGTACTTCTTTCTAGACATGTTAACTGTCATGATGTTAACTGTCACTATGGAGATTGAATAGGCTAAAGGAGCACATATTTACAAAAAAAAAACTATTGTAATGCAAATCCACTACACAGAAATCTTATGGTATTACAATAGAATCTGAGTCTTACAAAGAATTGAGAGGAGGACAACTGCACTATGTTAATAAAAACACACTGATCCACATTATACTACATGGAAACCAGAAGTGAGGAAAACGAGAGAGGGTCTGAAAAGTGCTTTGTTCCGCAAACTTGTGTTCATAACTGCAGAGACATGTCAACAATAGAAACAGCCTGTGAGAGAATCAATTAGACAGTGTGAGTCAATAGGCAGAAGGCTCAAACTTGATCTGAGCCCATTCACTTCAGCTGCGTGGGACAGTGCCTAAAAATTATCCCACGACTTAGCAGAGGGCTCAACATGCAGCCATTCAGGACCTGAACACTGGCCATAGCCTCCAAGATTTGTGTGGTACAGAGTCAGCCTTGCCTCCTAGGTGGCTCTGCAAGCCTGTCCTGTCTTAGATACTGTCATGGCTACTGCCATGTACACTTGGATAGTCACTGCTGTTAAATGTGTTGGTGTCCCTTTTTTTGGTTTTGGTTGTAGGCACCAGCTAAGGTTGTTGGCTCTCCTGGGACAACGGTTTCTGTTCCTAGTTCTGAAGGTGCCTCTATAATTATATTTATAGCCCATAAAGTGTCCTAGCTCTGCTGGTGGCTGTGCCACTGTAATTAGCTTTAATGCTGTTTTTTGCTTCTAGGTCTGTTGCTACTGAAAACGCTGTTACTTTCCAAGTATCTGTTCATAGTCATGAAGATGTCTCTAAAACTAAGTGCTCTTCTGTACCTCTGAAAGTATCCTTGCTTCTGTCCCCAGTTCTGAAGTTGTCTCTGCTTTCAAGTCTAGCCCCAGCCAAGTCTCTGCTCATGTTCCTAATTTCAGCTCCTGAGCCTTCTCCAGCAGCAGATTCGTCCTCTGAGCCTTTCAAGCAGAGCTCCATTTCTTAGTATATCTGTAAAGCACAGGTCCTCGTTCCATCCCTAGTGTCACTTACAAGTCCTTTTCCCAGCCCAAAGTTGGCCTCAGTCTCTGATCTGTCCCATGAGTCAGTCTCAGACCTTGCACTTCTATTTGGGTCTGCTTCCTGTTAGAGACCCTCAGTGTTTCTATTCCTGTTCTAGACATTGTTTAACTCCCAGTGTTGCTGTTTTTTGAGTTGCAGCCTCTCTTCATTCTTCATTCTCAGTGTCAGTTTCTTTCCCTGTGTCAGAATCAGACCCTGATCCAGTCCTCATTTCTGACCGTGGTCCTATTCTATTTCTCTTGCCCTGTCCCAGTACTTCATCCCATCTGCTTCTGGCTCTCCCAATGATTTAGGCCCCACTCTAACAACTAGGTACTCTTACCCATCTAGAGTCTACTAGCCATCTTCATGCTTTGACTGATTTAATGTGTGTACTGCCCGCATTTTGGCTTCTCACAGCATTTAATGAATGAGTGCCTTAGATGGACGAATGCACTCTGCCAAATAGGCTAAATAAGCAGCGTAATCCAGCAGACACACCTATAATGAATCTGCTGGTGTTTCCTGGTTAAAATGCACGGCCAATTAAGGGAATGAAAGCAACCAAAATCCTCATTCACTGAGTGCATTGCCGAGGCTGTTACTAAACATATTGAGAAATGGTACTGTAAGGGAAAGGAATAACTGGCTACTGTTCCAGGGAGCTAACTGGAAAAGAAGGAAAAAAATAGATAGGATCTACTTCTTTTTTTCAAGTATCACAGCTATGTTGTTTTTTTGTTTTGTTTTTTTAAAGTTTAAATGATTTGGATATTAATCATATGAACACACTAGAAGACATTCTCTTAGAATTCCAAGATTATTAAGGTTAATTTACCAATCAATGGAAAATTGTATATATACAGTACTGTGCAAAAGTTTTAGGCACATGCAAAGAAATGCTCTAGAGCAAAGATGCCTTCAAAATAATGACATTTTAAATGTTTCTACATTTAAAAAAAAAAACCGTAAAGAGCAGTAAACAGTAGTAAATGAATCAAAGTCAATATTTGGGGTGACAAAAAATTAAAATAAAAATAAATATAGTAGTCTCCGGTACAATTTATGCAGTTTTATAAGGAAATGAACTGGTAAGTTTTATTGAACATCTTGCAAAACCAGACACAGTTCTTCTGGAGACTTTGACTTTCGCACTCGCTTCTTATTTTTGCAGCAAAACCCAGCAGCCTTCATTGTGTTTTTTTGTCTGAAAAGTGTCTCTTACGTAATACGCTGCTTTCTTTAATGACATACAAATATTTTCTGTAACATTTAATTTTGTGCTAGAAAAATAATGTTTTGGAATCTAAAATGTTTTTTGTACTGACTTGATAATGTAGAAGTCATAATATAAGAAATCAATAACAAAGTTTGTACTAAAAAAAATAGGGTGCCTAAAACTTTTGCACAGTACTGTGTATATACAGTAGGCGAAAAGCAGTACACCAAAGGAGTAGTATGTCCGAATTCTCAGTATTCATAAAACAGTAGGCGAGAAATACCCACTGCTTCCACCGAGATTCTGCAGTAGGGAACCAGTGGACACCGCACTATCCCATAAGGCAACTGGACTGGCCGGAAGAGCTGTCAGAATCAAAAATGGCGGAAAGCAGTGCGTCAGCTCTTTTTAAATGTAGGTCACGTCAATGCCAACATGGCGGATGTAGTATGTCCGGATTGTATTCGTACTACACACATATACTGATCAGTATGTACTGTATCAACGGCCGAGGTACTGAATGGAAAGCAGTATGTACTGTCAAAGTATGCGATTTCGGACGCACGGACTGTCTACTACCTCCCATCCTCAACACACAATTGGCACTGTAATTCATTCAACTCTTACACTGCAATGCCATAAAACCAAGCAGCATTCATAAAAGTCTCTTTTGCCATAAAGAGCAGTTAAAGATGATTAGATACTGAATGAGCTTCATGGGTGGGGGATGTATTGATCCATAGGTCCTTCACAAGAAAGTCGCAGTTACACTCATATTGTTATATGACATACATGGCTGATTCTAAGCATGGTCTAGCTCACAATGACAGCCAACAAGGCTTAACACAAACCTAGCAGGTATCTGTGTGGACAAGTTTTTAGTGCTCTTTATGGGCCACACAATCTGTACACTACTAGCTTGTGACAGTAGTAGAGAAGAGCTGTGGGGTTCAAAACCTGCTTCTCCACTGCTGGAGGTAATTCATCATCTGCCACAAACAGAATTAAACCCTGGGTGTCAAGAGATGCTAAGAGCAGCTATAAAGGAAATACAACAGCATAAATCAGGGGGACAGATTGAGGGCTTTCACGTGCTTCTACTTTCTCAAACGGGGCTATCTGTGCTGAAATACCTGCCAGTTTGCTAAATTAACCTTCTGCCCTAAATTATATGCAAACTACTTTACCTGATAGATGCATACTGTAGATTATCCAAGCCTGACTGTGGTGCATTTCAGCTGTGTTTATATAGAATGCAAATATAGCATTAACAGGCAGGAGAAAGTTTTAGAAAAGACGTTGGAGGATGAGTTGACCTTTCAAGAGAAAAGATCATCCCAGTAGGGGTGGTGTTATGTACACAAGTACACAAGACACTCATACAAACACACACAGCAGCAAGGCTTCTCACTAATGATCACATCTGAGTGGGGGTAAGGTTGTGTGTCCCTCATGTCCAGCAATCAATAAGTCACAATCAGCACTTCCTCCTGAAAATGAAAATCCATTTAGACAATGAATACATGCTTATGCAAGTACAATCCACACAACTATTCTTACATATTATATTTATGTTTATTCACAGTGGTCCATCAAGAAGAAATGACATAATAACAGTTGTATGCACTCTACCGGTGTGGTATCCACACTATTCCCTCTCTCCACTGGGTTCATGGCCCTGGCACCATGCCACACTCTGCTTATCAAAAAAATCGATGCCATTGCCAGACGTGTGCCATGCTGCTTTTTCGGGAAGGTTATAAGCGGTGCACTTCAATCCCACCAGCTCATGCTGCTTGCCTTTAATAAGCAGGAGCAGAGGAGTGGATGGCTGTCCAGAGGCCCTTGCTAAAGCTGCATCCTTAATGAGGAGCACCCAGTGACCGGAGGTGGACTTACGCCAGGCTAATGCAGACACGGCATAGCGCTTCAGTCATTCACAAAAGGACATCATGATACACAGAAAGATATAAATCTGCTTTCATAAATGTGACATAAATGTGCTTTCTTAGCAAAGTGTTCTTGCAAAGAATATAGATCTTTGATTATCCTGTGGTTAAATATCTGAGTCATACTTCATGAGTAATGAGGCAGTGCAAGTCTGGAGTAGGATGCAATGCTTTTTCGGTCATGGCTGATGCTATTGATGTTAATAGATTTGGAATAGTTACAATTAGTGAAATAATTCATGAGCAATCATCTTGCTTGCTCGTCCGGTCAGCTTATTTGATAAGGAAATGTGAAACTACTCGACGACCCCACAGAAAAGAATCGATATAGAGTTAAAGTGGAGATGGCAATAAACAATAAATTAAGTTACTCTTCATCGAGCGCCTTCATTTATTCACCGACTCCTCTGTTAAGGTCCCAAGGGCCCTGTTGAAGATACAGTAAGGAGATGAATCGATCACTCTTGCGCTGTAGCTCAGTCTTTCAACGTCAGCTTTTCTTTGCACACTCGGAAAAAAAGCCGCAATCCCCACGAGGCTGCAGTTAAAAGATGTGCTTCTTTTCTCTGCAAGCTCGTTGATATTTGAGACTGCAACTGAACCTTCACAGCTTTACTCAGGATGTATTCTAGCAAAATGCAGGGAGAGGGCACATCTGCCCACAAAGCAGTAAAGGAAACCACTGCATGAAAATACAGTACTGCGTTCCCTCTAGTATAGTCCCAGAGAGCAGCTGGGATTTACCACAATAACAGAGTTGCTCTCTGGGACTACACTGGAGAGAGAACACAGTGTATTAAATGACTGGCTTATATAGAGAATGAAGATAGCTAAAAGAAGAAAAAGAGAGATTGAGAACACAACATGCCCTGCTCCTGTCATCTGCACTAACCTGCAAGTAGGCTCTCATGAGACCAGGCCTTCTCCTCCTCTTCCTCCTCCTCCTCTACCTGCCCACAAGCTCTGAGGCCATGTGTGTACACTATGCACTTTATGGTGGGCTGGAGGTAGGCAGCAGGTTAACTAAGAGCTATAGTGGGTGGCACATTCACATTCACATCCAGGACTACACTTCCTGAAATCACCACCCTATTCAAATCAAATCAAACCCTATTCTATTTGCTTGCATCAGTAGAACTAGTCCTTAAAACCGCAGGGTCAAAAATGAAAGGCCCAATGTGTGAAGGTAGAGTCAGATCATCGATTTTATATAATTGGGTCTGTTTCTTTACAAAATTGATTTGCAGATGCTTGCAGATGAGGTTTCCATGTGGCTACAAATTGGTAATATCTGCTTGCTACGATAATTGTGATTTTGTCTACAGACCCTATATTACTAGAGCACATTAATTCAGTTTATGTCAGTGCCAAACTTTTGCAAATGCCCAAGCAGCCAACATACTGTAAAAACGCTAAGAAACGGGCACACAAAATGTCTGAATTTGAAATATATGTTGCTATACAATAGGTAATATGTGATCTTATTAGGAGAACTACTGCCTGGTTACTACCTGGTTATCACAATGACTTTCAGTTAATATGACCAGTATTGATACAAAGCCAACTAAATCAAATATATTTAGGAAGAAATCACTTTTATACAGGACCTGGTTGATACTGGTCATCTGTAGATGGTTTTCCATTGCTCATGATTATACTGAACTAATGGAGACAAAAGTTAAATAGTGACAGAGCAGTAAACACCAGTGTCTGGCTAATGTAATCCACCACCATCCATGCTCACAAGTGTGGGCCACCCACATACACAAATCTTTGAGGGTGTATTGAACCAGTAGCAAAGGCGCGAGACCAGGAGGATGAGGAGGAGGAAGAATCAACCAGTGGCAATACAAATGACTCACTGGCAGTGCAATATAGCATTGGCTGGGATTCACCACAGGTCTCATCTGCCTCTTCTGCGTGTGTGCTATGTGGATCTCTTCCAGCTTTCCAGAGTCAAGAGCGCAGCATGACAGACAGAACAGAGTAACGAGAGCCGTGCACAGACTGCACCCCAAATATATGACACCTCAAGTTTCCATTCATAGGGAAGTCATAAAAAGAATGCCACTGGAATGGGGATTTAGATACATAAACCTGCTGACCTTTACAAACAAAAACGAAAAACGAGGTGAGAGAGTGAATTTAGTGCGCATAGTGCTGTAGTCTCGTTTTTCGGTGGCTGGAAGCTTATCCTGTCATTGCTGCCTCAGGGCGAGTGTTTAAGAGCAGATAGTGCTGTAAAAATAAAAGAGATGCTGTAGTACACACACTACTACACCAGCTCGCAGGTACCACACATGAGATGCACATCATAGTTTGAAGTGTTGCTCTAGCAAGTGACAAAGCGAGAGTCGACCATTCATTTTCTATGTACACGCACAAAACTGAGCTGTGATTTCAGTGCGACATTTCAAGCGACATTTCAATTAAGATTTTCTCAGTTCTATGCAAATTAGGTATGATGTGGTAAAGTGACAAATCCAAATGATTTGTTTAATTGATTCCACAAGCCAATCCTATGGCCCTATGTGCTCCAGCACTGTTAGGTTCTCCCGATCTCGCTACGCTACAAATAGTACGTAGCCTACTTCCGCATTCCACAGGAGTGCATTCCAGCGCCATTCACAAAGACTCACAGTTTGTTTACCTTTGCCATATGCTTTGTGTTGTCATATTCACGTCATGTCTCCGCCTCCTGTGTTTCCCCATGTGCTTTTGTTTTTGTGTTGCGTCATGTCTCTGCCCCGTTTCCTCATTGGTTCGCCTTGTAATTTGTGATCATGAGTTTCAGGTGTCATTTATTTGGCATTTCTTTGTGTGTGTTTAAATACGCCGCTCTGTTTCCGCTTCGGCGCGGAGTATTAGCCTTAATTTAGATTAGAGTCAAAATAGTGAATTGTTTCAAGCTCGTTGTTCGTGGTTCCCAAACACCTCCTTGCCTCGCGTGTTTTTCCTGTGTTTTGTTCCGTAGCTCATTGTTCGTGGTTCCCAAACCACCTCCTTGCCTCGCGAGTTTTTCTTATGTTTTTGTTTACTCGGCGTTCCCGGGTTCTTGGATTTATGTCTCGTTGCTTCCTGGATTTTTGCCCTGTAAGCCTTTGGATTACTGTTTCAAGATTTCCTGGATCTTTGCCCTGTAAGTGTTCGGATAAGTGACTAACCTGTTTGGAATTACTGCCCTAGCGTGTTTTAGGATCTTTGTCATGTTTAATTTTGGACTTTTGTGTGACTGTCCCCTTTCTTTTGAATGTTCCTTTTATTTGAACTGTGCCTAATAAACTGACCACTTTCCCCTGCAAGTGCATCCTGACTCCTTCTATCCCAGTGTCGTAACAGAATACTCCGCCAAAAAATGGATGCAGCGGGGAAAGTGAGGGCACACCACGCCATGCCATGCCACGCCACATTGAAAATGCCTGCACATAATTCATTTTTTTTCCCTCAATGGACTTTCTTCCATCCCCCGGACGATTATGACGGCTTTACCACCTGGCCACAATGCTTCTGTTTGCAGGCACAATTTTATTTTTTGAGTTTGGAGGACCCCAAACCCAACGAAGATCAGTGGTTGGGGTTCCTCCTCTCTCGTCTGGTCGGCTCTGCTCGCCAATGGGCGGAGCTTCACCTCACCAGTGGATCCACGCAGCTCAAAACAGTTGCGGGCTTTGTGGATCTACTGGTCCAGGTGTTCGGAAGCCCAGACTTCCAACCCGACCTCAGGACCTTTTTGGGGAAGGACCGTCTGGGCGACCGACCTAGCCAAACTTTTCTGGAATATTATGAGAGTAAGCGGGCTAACATGGCGGCCTGCACCTCTCATCCCCTAACCCAGGAGTGTGCCACCGAGGGATGCACCCGACCAGCCATCCTGCAGTGCCCCACCTGCAGGAACCAGGGAGTAAGGAGCAGCTACTTTTGCTCCCAAGGCTGTTTTAAGGGCAGTTGGCGGGTGCATAAGCGGCTCCACAGGCGGGCACCCTCAGAGCTCCAGCAGGAGGCCCAGCAGGAGGTCTCCCCAGCGGAGCGCCACCTGGAGGTTAACATGGCAACCTCCAGCCCCGAGCTCCAGCAGGAGACCCAGCAGGAAGTCTCCTCCATGGAGCTACACCTGGAAGTAAACGTGGCAACCTCCAGCCCCGAGCTCCAACAGGAGACCCAGCAGGAAGTCTCCTCCACGGAGCTACACCTGGAGGTAAACGTGGCAACCTCCAGCCCCGAGCTCCAGCAGGAGGCCCAGCAGGAGGTCTCCTCAAGGGAGCTGCCCATGGAGGTAAACGTGGCAACCTCCAGCCCCGAGCTCCAACAGGAGGCCCAGCAGGAGGTCTCCTCAAGGGAGCTGCACATGGAGGTAAACGTGGCGACCTCCAGTCCCGAGCTCCAGCCGGAGACCCAGCAGGAAGTCTCCTCCACGGAGCTACAACTGGAGGTTAACGTGGCGACCTCCAGCCCCGAGCTCCAGCCAGAGGCCCAGCAGGAGGTCTCCACAGCGGAGCTGCTCATGGAGGTTAACAAGGTAACCTCCAGCCCCAAGCTCCAGCCAGAGACCCAGCAGGAGGTCCCTTCAGCTGAGCTGCTCTTGGAGGTTCAAGAGAAAACCGCCACTCCTGTCCTGTTCATGCCAGAGATTCAAGAGGAAACCTCCTCTCCTGGCCTGCTCATATCGGAGGTCCACGAGGAAACCTCCGCCCAAGCCATGTTCCTGCCAGAGGTTCAAGAGAGAACCACTTCTCCTATCCTGCTTATACTGGAGGTCCACGAGGAGACCTCTGCCCAAGCCATGTTCTCGTCAGAGGTTCGAGAAGAAGCCTCCACTCCTGCCCTGTCCATGTCAGAGGTCCACGGGATGACCTCCTCCGAAGCTAAGTTCATGTCAGAGGTCCACGGGATGACCTCCTCCGAAGCTAAGTTCATGTCAGAGGTCCACGGGATGACCTCCGCCCAAGCCATGTTCTCGTCAGAGGTTCGAGAAGAAGCCTCCACTCCTGCCCTGTCCATGTCAGAGGTCCACGGGATGACCTCCTCCGAACCCAAGGTCATATCAGAGGTCCACGGGATGACCTCCTCCGAAGTCAAGTTCATGTCAGAGGTCCATGGGATGACCTCCTCCGAAGTCAAGTCCATGTCAGAGGTCCACGGGATGACCTCTTCTCAAGCCCAGTCCATGCCTGAGGTCCACGGGATGACCTCCATTCCAAGTCCTAGCCCATGTTTTAGCGCAAAATTGAGTCCATGTTCAGGTTCCTGTCCATGTCCTAGTCCATGTCTCAGTCCATGTCCCAGTCCATGTCCAGGTTCCTGCCCTAGTCCTCATCCATGTCCAAGTCCATGTCCAGGTTTCTGCCCTATTCCCTGGCCAATTTCTGATCCAGTTCCCAGTCAGGTTTCCAGTCCCGTTCCTAGTCCAGTTCCATGTCCAAATCCAAGTCCAGGTTCCGACCCTGTTCCTAGTCCAGTTCCTAATCCCGTTCCTAGTCCAGTTCCTAGTTCAGTTCCACGTCCAAATCCAAGTCCAGGTTCCGACCCTGTTCTTAGTCCAGTTCTTAGTCCAGTTCCTAGTCCAGTTCTTAGTCCAGTTCCTAGTCCAGATCCTAGTCCAGTTCCTGATTTAGTTGCTAGCTATATTGGTTTAATTTCTGGGTATGTTTTTGCTCTCATTCTCAGTTCAGAGGCTGATTTAACTCCCAGCTCCATTTCCAGCTCCGTTTCCAACCCAGCTCACTCCTCTGTCTCCTCCTCTGTCTCCTCCTCTGTCTCCAGCCCTGTCTCTAATTTAATTTCCAGCTCTGTTTCCAGCCCTGTCTCCGGCCATGTCTCCAATTTAATTTCCAGCCCTGTCTCAAATTTAATTTCCAGCTCTGTTTCCAACCACGTTTTTGATTTTGTTTATGGTTCTGGGTCTAACCTAGTTCTCTGTCCAGTTTCGAAGTCTGTTTCCAAGTCTTTCTCGAAGTCTGTTTCCAAGTCTTTCTCGAAGTCTGTTTCCAAGTCTGTTTCCAAGTCTATTTCCAAGTCTGTTTCCAAGTCTGTTTCCAAGTCTGTCTCGAGGTCTGCTTCCCAGTCTGTCTCGAGGTCTGTTTCCCAGTCTGTCTCGAGGTCTGTTTCCCAGTCTGTCTCGAAGTCTGTTTCCAAGTCTGTCTCGAAGTCTGTTTACAAGTCTGCCTCTGATCCAGGTGCCAAAGCTGTCCCTGATCCAGGTGCTAAAGCTGACTCCGATATGTTTTTGTTTACTCGCCGTTCCCAGGTTCTTGGATTTATGTCTCGTTACTTCCTGGATTTTTGCCCTGTAAGCCTTTGGATTACTGTTTCAAGATTTCCTGGATTTTTGCCCTGTAAGTGTTCGGATAAGTGACTAACCTGTTTGGAATTACTGCCCTAGCGTGTTTTGGGATCTTTGTCATGTTTAATTTTGGACTTTTGTGTGACTGTCCCCTTTCTTTTGAATGTTCATTTTATTTAAACTGTGCCTAATAAACTGACCACGTTCCCCTGCGAGTGCATCCTGATTCCTTCTATCCCCAGTGTCATAACAAGCACTTCTTTGATTCCCCACTTGCAACTACGATATTCTAAGGCTAGGTGTGCATTACACGATTTTATGCTTGCCAGCACTAACAAGTTAAAGCTGTCATTGATGTTTGCAGTGCAAATTTTGACTGAATGGATACAAATAACGGTTAATTTTCATTAGTTATTTTATATACAGTTCGTTAGATCTAGAATTCTGCCCACTCTAAATCTTACAGAGATAAAGTAATGCGATAAGATTACATTTATTTGAATGAATTATAATAAATATTTATTAGAGAGAGAGATTGTGCGTGTGTGAAATACCTGCATCTGTTCCACGTCTCTACTAATAATGAAGCTGTGAGTTTAACTACTGTATGTTACTATGGTTACAGTTGTTTATAGAGAGCACATTCATTTAGAATGGCAATTAAACTGACTGGAACTACCTCTGCATTATACGGATTGACCCACACCTTCCAGCCAATCAGAATCGAGTATTCAGACAGACCATGGTATAACTGCAATTATGTCCCATTTTACTGTTTGTATATACTTACTGTTTACTGTTTACTTAATTACTGTTTGTCCCATTTTACTCTATGTGTATAGAGACAATACAAAGAAAAAATTATGCTTGGACGAATGTAGCAGAGCTCTCTGGTGAGTGGATGTCGCTTGTGTAGCTAGCTTGTTTTGCTAATCTGCCAACAAAGCTAGTACGAAGCCTAGCATGTAACATGTAAATCAGACTTAACTACATGATGTCTAGAAATTGTATAGTGGATTGTAGGCTGTACATTTTATCTACTACTAACTTATAAAAAAAAAATGCTGGACACTACAGATTCACAAGCTATAACAGTAGCACTCACTAAATGTCCACAAAAGACAAACAGCATGTGTCACAAGCAACTTTTCGCTTACTAGTGTGAACGTACAGAGAGTGCGTACTGAAAATCCATTCTTGAGTTCATTTAGAGAGACAGTACCCAAAAACAAAAACATGCACACACATTCACATCCTTCAACTGGATATTCTGGAAGGTTGGTAGTGATCTCCAGAGCAGAGGAAAAAGCAATTCAAAGAAGGCCAGTGTTTTGCTGACATCTGCACATCATTTTCTTCTCTTCAGGTTAGTGGTCTGGACATTTAGACCTCATGGAGGTAGAGCTTAGTGAAAGGAAAAATGGGGGAAGATTTCTATCTATAGCCTTTACCCACGAGCATATACAGACAGAAACGCAGGTCTGACAACAAGGTTAAAGTGATTAACCTGGGATTAACCAGCAAGGCAATCACACCACACTGTAGTAGACCATGTCACTGTTTCACAGTAACTTGACCAGTTCCACCAAGTGCTGCACGGACCACAAGCACAGACACGATCAGAGCTGTTTCCAGCTCAGCGAACAGGTCACCTACATTCTTTTGTGGGACACACATAACTGCAGAGAATGTAGGTGAAAACAGTGATCTGCCCTTTGATAAATCTAATGAAGGCAGAACAATTATCCTCCTCTGAAGCTTTTTTTTTGTTTTAAGGACAAGAATCAAGTTCAGGTCTTTAAAATGGCCTTGTGTCTCACTCTCTAACTGTTGCACACTATAGTAGTCACTCATCGTGCCTTCTGTCACCATTAAATTACAAGATTTATAGACTTCATTACATTTTTCCAGAACTAAGCACGCTACAGGCCTGCCTGTGAAGCCCATGGTCCCCGTTCACAAACAGAGAGAGAAAAACTGTGAATAATGCATCGTGCTTCAACAGCCTTTAGCATGTAAAAGCACTACTAGACAGTTTTGTTCATCATCCATTTGTTCAGCCATTATAGGTGGCAAAATGCTAACACTCAATAATCGAAGAACATGTGAAACGGTTTCCATATGTCGCCATCTATTTGCATATATAAGCAGGCACAGAAAACTTGTGAAAGTCTATTTTAGTCACAGGGCGTGACATATTAATCAGCACACAAGCTGGAAGAAGTTAATCATGTGATTTGAGTGAATTTATGCGTAAGGAATTTATACTCCCACCGCATGTCCAAACATGAGACGGAAAGTAGTTAAGCGTAATGGATTCAAAACAGGCATCTGAAAAATATTTCAATTTGTGTACTCATTCTTAATCCCTTGCTAAACTGCATAGTAGATTATACATGATCGCTGAGATCACACCTATTAAGCATCCATACAACATTCATATTTTCAGGGATCCATGAAACGTGCTATATCTTTGGTTTTCTAACGGCGAGTCTGATGGACATTTGCATCTCTTGGCTCACTCTTGGCTGGAAAGAGGCCAGTCAGTGCGAGATTGGCGTGGGCTGGACCTCAGCACCCATGCTGCATCCGTGTTGGGACTGATTAGTCTGACGATGAATAAGTTCAGGAGATCAGACAAACAGAGCCACGGCACAGCATCAGTCATCAACCAGGCGCCACACTGCCACAACTGAGCCACCTGGAGGAGCCATGACTCCCACAAGAGGTCAAAGAGCATCAACACTCAAGAGACACAGCACAACACAGACCTTAATACTTAATTCTGTATAACTCACTGTAGGCATTACTTCAGTGGGGATCTTAATACAGCGTTATAAATTCAGAAGGGTGACTTTGCAACCAGGATGTAGAATTAATATAGAGCTGAATGCGTGTTTCAATCACTATCTACTGTTCAATAACTACAGTAGGAGCCACTAGGGAGCAATGAGGCATCAGGGAGCACTGCAGAATAAAGTTACAGATGTCCCAAGTATCATTTACAGCTTGCCACATGCACACCCAGCATGCACGCGTGTCTCTACAGTGCATTCAGCCAAGATTCCAAGTAAATTAACCTTTAAAGCTAGTTTTATGCCTTTCTAACACAGTGTGACATTTATTAGTATAACCTGATCAAAATCAGAACCGAATGAGAAAGTACAATTAAAATGATTAAGATCTCAACGTCTGCCAAAAATACATTTCCAGATTCAGCAAGAGTATAAATCATGACTGAGCGCTGGACCTTGATCGGCAATAAGTGAGTGGCCCTGCTGGTGGCTTTGGCTCTGAGTGTGACATATATACAGTAATGTCTTACTAATTACACAGCTTTATATATATATATATATATATATATATATATATATATATATATATATATATATATATATATATATATATATATAATACAACAAGCATTAGTGGTAGACCCTTGTCAAGAATATATAAATATTAAAAAAAATTAAAAACCCACAATAGAAAGAGAGTGAAAGATAGACAGCTAGGCAAGAGCTTATTCACAGGAATCTGGAAACACTGACCTATATTATGGTCAGAATATTCAGGTCAGGATGCACTGCCAACTATATTGTGTGTGTGTGTGTGTGTGTGTGTGTGTGTGTGTGTGTGTGTGTGTGTGTGTGTGTGTGTGTGAAAATGGGTCTTCCTCTGGCCATACAGTCATCTGGTTTGACAGTGCTCTGTTTGAGCAAAGGTTCTGTCCATTCCTGAACTGTGTGCATGTGTGAAAGCCAGAAAAACCAAACAAGATTCTCTCTTTTCCTGATTAATGTATAAAATGTGACCAATTAAAAAAACAGAAATGTACTATAAAAGACATGAGATCCACAATGGAGCTCTGTCTCGAGTCTGGGACTTCACTGTGTCGTACACTGTGTGTGAGGCTTTTTCTGAGAGGAATGGCATTGGAGAGCAGGAAATTGCTACTGCACACAGTCCTTCTGCTCTTACCAGCTCACACTGCACCCTCACACTGCCTACTATGAGTAAGGGCCATGCTGAGAATATTATATCACTCACACATGGCATGCTACTCCACATGAAAACAATACCAAAAAATTAAGCAATATTAGCACCTCTTGCTAACATCTGCCATACTAATGTGCCTCCTACACTACATTATTCCCCTGCTGTCCATTCAGACGTCTTTCCAAACACACTCCTTTCAAAGACAGTGTAGCAGCAGAAAAAGTTAAAAGAGGTGAGCAAGACCACTTTTGCTCCATGCAAGCACATCTAGAAACATAGCAATTAAATAGGCACTATTAAATTGGCTGTGAAACTTCTTGATCAAATTTGCAGATTTTCTGCATTGGCTCATGCAACATCCATGCCAGAAACATGTACAGCGAAACGCAGTCAGACATCCAAGTGTTGTTTTTTTGCTACCAAATGTTCTGTAGCAAAAGGTTTCTGGTTATCACATCTTTATTCTTTTATTAATTAGCATACTGGAACATGAGGATCTAGGTGCTGAGTGTGTTTTGTGGAATCACACATTGGGGTGATCATCTATTAACTTTTACAGAGAAAGCTTCAGTTTTCTGATCTGCAGGAACAAAATTTAAACCAAAATTGCAAATATACTCGTTCTAACGCATTCAAGGGGAGTTTTAAAAGAATGAAATTGCTGGGTGTCTTAAAAATTGTTAAGACATTGTCAACATTCATGAATGATCTTATTTTACTTATGCAGTATATTCAAAGTATAAGTCAGCAGTCAGCACATGCAATGCTATATTCAGAGGCACCACTTCGTGTTGTATTGTGCAGTTCATGCAGCTTTGAAGTCGGAAACAGTAAGGAAACATGAAACACACATGGAGAAACTCATCACTGCAGTCCCCTGTGTCAGTGCGCTGTACTCAACACAAAAGCAGCCATTAACACAAGCACTGTTTCTGTGAGATCAGCACTTTCACAGGGGCAGCGACAGAAAAAAAAAAAACTCGCTTAAGTGTTTACGAACCACACCATCTGTTCAGCTTTGCTCAGTGTGCGTCAGAGCAACGATACGGGTTAATGGTCAATTCAGTGCAGAATTCTACAAAGGTGGGATGGATTTTTGTAGGGACAATAGCTGTCGATCATCAACAAAATAATGTTTTATGTGGTACCCTACACAGGCTACCTTTTGGACCATGGCACATCAGTGCATCAGAGGAGCAAAGGCAAAAGTTCCTGAACTGTTAGTCTGCGTTAACCAGTGGGTGGTACCTTTTGTACACTTTTCTGGCCACAATCTTCAGAATATTGAAGGCTGCATTCTTTGTTGGCTCTCCTCACGTCTGTGTATACACACTTCTGTGCAATTGGTTTTCAGAGGAAAAACAAACTTTTGGATACAGCAGCGTAATGACCATTTCAGTGCAAGATATTCACAGAATCCCATCTTTAAAAGTTTTAAAGAGTTTTGTTTGAAGCTGTTTGTGGTAAATAAATTAGGTAAACTAACTACTGGTTCAAAGGTTTGTAGTTGGTCAGCTGCCATATCAGTCAACTCGCCTTCTCTGTTAAAATAAGCAGTTCTTGCCCACATTATTAACAAAACATGCCTGACTCTAGTGGAGTTAGAGGTCTGCATTGAAGGACTACTGACACTTCCTGCTGAAAATTCAAAACAATGGAACATCACCAAAGTGTTTTTTTTTTTTTCAAATGTATCAAATTGGGCAAAAAGAATCAAAGTAGTGGGGACTGATGAGATAGCTAACAGAGATAAGATGTGGAGAGAGAGAGAGAGAGAGAGAGAGAGAGAAATGCTTATTCTATCATCTGATTGTCATTAAGTAAACAATGCTAAGTAGCCAGTACACAAATGCTGTCTAATACACGGAGGAAATGTTACCCATAAACACTATGAAGTTAAGTGGTGAAGAAAAAGGATGATCATATTCTAAGCAACAGCACACAGAACACACACTCAAGTGGAGACCTTCTGATTTCAGCACAAGACTATATTGTAAATGTGCTCTTAACTATCATGCTGTCCAAGAGAGAATGTCATATGAAAAGTTGAATCCTACACAGTATTTATGGATGCTCATTATGTAATGATGTAGTAATGATGACCGCATGCATTTTGATTCATTTACAATGAATATCAAAAGTCTACACGCCCCTGTTTAAATGGCAGGGTTTTAGTAAAAGTAAAAGAATGACACTAAGATAAATCATGTCAGAACTTTTCTCACCTTTAATGTGAAATTGCAAAGTAAACAAATAAAGTGAAAAACAACCATAAAGTTTTTAGGGAACAAAAATAAAAAATGGACTAGGGTTGTCAAAAATACCGGTACTTCGGTACCAAGTCGGTACTAAAAAATAAAAAAGTTGACGGTACCAGATTTTCACAAGTACCGGTACTACTAACTGATGCGCCGTGTGACAGGTAGTCGGTCGGGAACTTTTCATAGGTGCACCGTGCAATTATGGTAGCGGTTGCATTATGGATGTTGTAGCATAGTTTAATTCAAGTGTAGGATTGAAAAAAAACATCCTCGTTTTTTCTTACTTAATGGTTAGCATACGCGCGTGTAACGTTAATACAGTCATGTGTCCTTATTAACCATTTAATTCTTTTAAAAACAAAGGCGGACCGCCGTGTTGTTAAGTGTAAAACTATGCTATATACAGAGCTGCTGTGTTTATGTAGGTACTCATGCGATATATTTTGTAAAGCTAAGATTCCTGTGCTTCGATTGATAAAAGCCAACACTTACAAACTGAGGCAACTCACATATGACGCCTCATATTAGTCCACTGATCCATAAAATCCCCACAAAAACAGTCCTGTTACACTGGCAAAAGTCCAAATGATCCAATTAAGTAAAAATATTTAGTCCAAAACACATCATTACATCAATAAATACCCACGGACTATTGCTGAGTCGTTTCAAATTATAGGCAGACGTGCTTAATCATTCACCTTTTCTCTGTTATAACTCCAGTTCACTTTCAGCACTTCAGTTTATAAGTCTCTGCGTAAAGATGCCTAACGAGTGGCAAGTGTTTCGTTTCAGAAACTTTTTTACATAGTCTGTATTTTTTGCTAGTAATTTATTTAATTATTATTTACTTGAAGGGAAAAAATCTATGGCCAAAACTTAAAGCATTTTTCAGAAATACTTGAAATATACATATACATTTGCTTAATTTATTTTAATATTTAACTTTATAAATAAGAAGGGTGTGTTGTTCAATTATGGCATAGTTTTGTGTTTTGCATGCTTGTAATTTTTTTGTTTATTTATTTTTGTACCTTTAATTACTTGTGGGGGAAAAAACTTGAAACACTTGAAGTATACAGAATGGCATTGTTTTTTTAAAAATATATATTTTATATTGGTATTTAACTTGTTATTTAACTTATGTTTTTGTGTTTTGCTTTGGTACCGAAATTGGTACCGAGTTCCATGGAATTTTACTGGTATTGGTACTGACTACTGAAATTTTGGTACCGTGACAACTCTAAAATGGACAATATCCTAGTTGCAGAAGTATGCTAAAATCTAATACTCTGTTGAAGCACCTTTTGCACCACTCAGTCTTTTTGGGTAAGAGTCTATCAGCATGGCAATATTTTCCCACTCATTCTTGCAAAAACATTCTAAATCCATCACATTGTGAGGGCATCTACTGTGCACAGCTCGCTTCAGGTCACCCCACAGATTTTTAGCTGGATTTGGCTCTGGACTCTGGCTAGGTCATTCGATCTTCTTTTGGTTAAGCCATAGCTTTGTTGATTTGGATGTATGCTTTGGGTCTCTGTCATACTGAAAGGTGAAATTTCTTTTCATCTCCAGCTTAACAGCAGACAGCTGAAAGTTTTGCACTAAAATCAGCTGGTATTTGTAGCAATTCATGATTCATTTCACCCTGATAAAAGCCCCAGTTCTGGCTGAAGAAAAGCAGCCCTAAAGCATGATGCTGCCACCACCATGCTTCATCATGGGTATGGCGTTCTTTTGTTGATGTGCTTTTTTTATGTGCATAACTTTTGGGATTATGGAATTATTATACCTTTTGGAATTGGTCTCATAACACATTTTGCCACATGGTTTGGGGTGATTTATTTGGGCTTGTTTGTTTTTTGTGAGAAAGGGCTCCTGTCTAGCCACCCTACCCCATAACCCAGACATGTGAAGAATGTGAGAGATTGTTGTCACATGCAGAGATTAATCAGTACTTGTCAGATATTTCTGCAGCTCCTTTAATGTTGCTGTAGGTCTCTTGGCAGCCTCCCTGGTAAGTTTTTGTCTTGTCCTTTTGTAAATTTTGGAGGGATGTCCTGTTCTTGGTAATCTCACTGTGGTGCTCCATTTTCTAAACTTGTTGATGATAGCCTTCACGGTGTTCAATGGTACATTTAATGTTTTGGAAAGTTCTTTACACCCCCGATTCCTGTCGACAATGAGACCCTGTACAGGCTTTGTCATCTCTTTGCGGATCATGGCTTCAGCAGTCAGATGAAACCAAGAAGATGTCAGGAAAATCCTACAGAAACAGCTGGTCTTTATTTGGGTTTAATCAGAATAACGTAATTGATGACAGTTGTAGGATAATTACTTTTGAACATGAGATTGAATGTGATTGGTTCATTCTGAACACAGCCACTTCCCCGATTATACAAGGGTGCGCACGTTATGCAACCAGGTTATTGTTAACTTTTTTATTTTTCCTTTTTTTCCCCTAAAATGTTTCTGATTGTTTTTCACCTAATTTTTAAATGTTGTAATGCACATTGAGGATGGAACCAGCCCACCTACTGGCATGTTTTCGGCAGATGGAAGTCCATGTCACGAGTTGGCCCAGCAGTAAGGTATGATTGCTGTTAGAATGTCATCTAAGACATTAATGTGATGTCATTCACTTTAACAAGCTCAGTACCTTAGTGATGTTTCTCACCTCTGAAGAAAGAACAGAAAAAAATAACCTGTAGAATTGAGGTAAGCCTGTCGTATGGAAATGGAGTCCTTCCAAAACACCATCACACATTAGCCTACGTTCTGTCTGCCACTGCCTCACCAGCTCCTTTTTAAACAGCCTGAATAATCATGAATTACATCTGACTCATAATATATGCTATTGTTGCATGAGCCCTTAATGCACACTAACAAAAAAAGCCCTCAATTGCTTGTTGTATTAAAAGAAGTGGGCCGCAGATTTAAGGAGACAATTCTCCTACTCAAAACGACAAGGGCTGAAAGATTGTCAAAAACTCCAAAGGTCTGTTCTCGTGTCCTATTACATCCGTGATAAAACAAGCTAATCTCACCTCAGTGGAGGTTTCGTGTTTAGCCATCATGAATAAGTCATGATATGTATTGTAAAATGTGTGTAATTTTGAACTAGTCACTCATCATTGGGACACTGGAGGTAGGCACGGCACCATCCTGCAATTAGCCCAGCATGGCATGGAAAAACACGTGACAAGTAGAATTTTGCAGCAGGAACACCTGTGTTATCTTCAAGGACAAGACGGATACAAATTCCTGAATAATAGACAACTAAACAAACCAATAAATCTAATAGTCTACAATGCAAACACAGTATGCACTCTGCATAAACAAGGGGGAAATTATGCCTGCGTTTTAAGGCATTAACTGATGGGTCAGTTAGCTTGATGCTAAACATACACACACATGCTTTTATGGATGGCCATTAGCCTGAGCAGAGCAGACAGCCGAGGAGCCGTGATAATGACACCTAGAATTGGATTCTGCATGCGTTTTAGCCTCGGTTCAAATCTGAAAGCTTCACAGAATCAAGACTCGGTCAGTGAGACAGTATTGTGGTCTTAACTGTCATGAGTTTCCTTTAACTCTATAAAGTCTATAACATCTATTTAAAAAATAAAAAAAATCAGCAGCTCGATTCTGAAGCACGTGTGTGCTCATATTGTCAACCCGTTGTGTGTTCTCTACAGTCGTCTAATAGCTCTGGATTAACCATGACAAATGGTGCTCTCTTTGGATTATCAACATTTATGAGATGAACTCTCATGGCAACATCCATAGAGCACATCAGGATAACAAAGCATATAAATCAAGCAAAACAAAGAGAGAGAATTTACAGAATTAATTCAGTTTGTCTCTCTGGTCAACCCATAAAGGTAGAACCCTGTGGTTTCCCCTATCAGAGAGCATTTTAAATAAAGACCCCTTATGGAAACATGGAGGCATCGTTCCTTTGTGCAAATTTGTCACTTGGGTCTGAAAGAAAATGGTTGAAAATATCTAAATGTCACATCAAAAAGGTTTAGCCACAGGGTCACAATTTTATTTTATTTTATTTTATTTTATTTTTTTTGGCTGAGTGTGTGGTTCATTATTTTCCCCATTACTGTGTATGTCTGGCTGGTGCTAAACAGAGGCTACTCTATAATATCTATATCTATGTCTATATCTATATCTATCTATATATATATATATATATATATATATATATATATATATATATATATATATATATATATATATATATATATATATATGATAGTTCAACAATCTCGATCAGAAAACTGTAAACCAATTGAGGCCAGTCCTTTTAATAATTGACTGAATAGAAGAATAATAGTCATGTAAACATTTACTGTGTTTACTTTTGCTTTCGGGAATCAGCGCATGTGTTTCTGTGCATGGGAGTCAAGATGCACTCCTTGCACAATAAAACAATCACTTAAGAAAACAGATCTTGATACAGATTCTAATCTATTTAAAATAATTGTGGAATTGGATCGGTACCACATTTTATGAGGGAGATACTGGACAGTAGATATCAATAATTCATATTCACCAAACTTGCACACACAAAAAAAACCCTTTATTTTTTGCATTATTCCCAAAAATAGCCTTTAATATTGGTAACATTAGAAGATGAGTAAAACAATTTATTTTTTTTTACTGATAATAACATAAAGTGTTATTAAAAATGAAAAAAAAAAAAATAATAATAATAATTTCATGTTATTTTCAACAAGCAGAGCACCCTTGTTCCTGAATGTCAAGCAAATATGATACATTGGGCCACTTTTCAGTGGTCACAATCTCTCCTTCTCATTGTCCGTTTAGTAAATCCCAGTTTTTCTGAGATGGAAATAATTTAAAACCTGTTAACAACAGAAGCAGAGTAATTAAAAATAAAAAACTTCCTGTTTCTATGGCAAAGTTAGTTGAGACTTTGCTCTACATACAATATGTGCATAAATTTGGATCGGATTACGTGTGATGTGCATATAATCAATGTTCATTCGAAATCTGCAATTGGAATGAATTTATTACGCCTTTATGCACGTAAAAATACCATTAGATTCATATTTTCTTTTGACGTCATATTTTTAAATTGTAGAATTTGATCTGAATGTATCAAACACACTTGCTCATCACACAGGCTTTTAGTGAAGCTTTTGTGTGAACAGCACAGAACAGGAGGTTCACAGCCGCCGGCAACCAATTCCTCTCACTCAGCGCCAGTGTTTGATCAGCCGAGCCTTATCAGGCTCCATCAAGTTACACGGCTATTCTTAGAGCTTACCTCGACCAGGCCACTGAACTGTGTAGAAACATGAACGTGATGTGGGCTACTGATAGATACTGTTGCGTGTGCGCAAATTGCACACTCAGTGCTGAATGCATGGCTCTGCAAATGTTTGCAGCTATAGTCCAACAAAGTTGTTTTGCATGTTTTTCCATTTGCTTGCTGTGCATTGGTGTGTGAGTTTGTGTGTGTAACAGCTGGCTGTGGATAAGGCCGTGACCTCCTCTCTCTGCAGCTCACTCTCAGTAGCGGTGACGTCACCTGCGCTGCTGCTTGTCTGCTCTAGTTAAAGTGTGCCAGTGAGCTGTACAGCAGAGTCGACACCTCATCATCATCTCTCTCTGCTCTCTTGTGCTCTCAGCCTCCCCCCAATCACAGGAACGAGAAGTGAGGTTACTCTGCTGCACACTCGTGCTTGTGTACTGTTTGTGGTGGTATAATCACTTGCTCTCCCTCTCTGTTTATTGTGCACACACTTCAGTCTTCTCCCAAAGCCTGTGTCTGGATCTGATTCACTCTCCTATGTGTGAACTAGCTCTTCACATCTCTGTATCTCTACTGAAATTCCTCAGCCAACTGAAAGAGCACGAACTGCACAGTAACCTTAATGACTCGTTCGTAGAAGACGTATGTGTTGTGGAAGGCAGTGGAACCACTGCTGCAGCGAGGGAAATATTACTGGGATGTTTGAGATTACTGGGATGTTTCCACAATGCATGTGGAAAGGGAAAGAAACGAGTTACAGTAATAGCACTGGCTCAATATACTTGTTTGAGCAGGATGGAAAGCCACAATTAACAAGGTATTGGTTAGGCTTGTTGCAGTGGCATGGTTTCAGGGTTAGTCGTGGGTAATTATATAACACTTATTGTTCCGTTGACTTTTTCTAAGCACCAAATGAAATGCATTTCTGTCTATTACCGTCTACATGTTACTTCTTAAACAGCGGTTGTAGTAGCCTACATATATCTCAGAAAAAAACATGCAATGATTGGCAGTAATATCACAGTCATAAATAGCTTACTAGCTGTCTTTTTTTAAGGTTGTACAAGCCAGATGATCCTGTATACACTTTGACTTAGTATATAAACATTATATAATTATAGTGTATATAAACCAAAACAAATTAATTTGATCTCTGTGTGATCTCTAAATGCATGCACAGGGTGAAAATTCCACCTTAACTGTGGTCACTGAAATCAAATTGAGATCAATTGTGTGAAAGAACCTTAAAATGCTGAGTGCTAAAACTCCAGAGAGTCACAGAGAGAGTCAACATGTTCACATTTCTGCACCACAGCCTAGCTCCGACAAGAAAAAATGGAACAATTGTAGGAAAATGTAGTATGGGACTCAGTCTTTTTGCTTGCTTTTTCCTCTGCAACACAGAATTTGTGTACTTACAGACTTCGATTTGCTTAAAAAAAATTAAGCAGGGGTCAACCAATCAGACATTCAGAGCAATGAAGGATAAATAAAATCAGAGATGCAGACAGGAAATGGCAAAACCTTGAAAGACTAGCGGTGAGTGAGGAGACACGTATACACTGAGCTAAGTGAGGACTAAACAGGTAAGTGCAGTCAGTAATCTGGTGAGTGAGAGCAATCTAATGTCTGGATCGGTATCTTGTGGCCATTATTATGTTGTGACCATGAATTACGTAACTCACATGTTCCCAACCTTGATCCTGGAGTAACCCCTGTCCTGCACATTTCAGTGTATTCCCTGCTCTAACACACCCACTTCATCATAGGACATGCTGTCAGGTAAATATGTAGAAATAATAAAATAACGAAGAGCAAGGAAAACACTCAAATGTGCAGGACAGGAATAGGGCTGGAATCCTGTGGTGTAACTGGTTAATATGTTGCGTGAAAGTCATATGCAATACGTGGCCTCCAATTAATTATTTATCAATGAACAGGTGAAAAAAGTCTGTTCACTTTGAGAATTTGCTTAAGGTGATGTGGGCCAATGGTGTCCATGTCACATGTCTTTATGCTTTATTCCAAGATCGTAGTCAAGTGTAATATTATCAGTCATCTCCATGTTTAGGTTCCTATGGCCACAATGGTTTAATTCAGTTGATTTTTCTGCCTCACTCTTTAAAACACAATAGTTGCCACGAGTCATTCATAGCCACCAACTAGAGCTCAAGAAACATAACATTTTCGATACCGCTTATCGTACACAGGGTCGTGGGGGAGCCTGGAGCCTATCCCAGGGGACTCGGGGCACAAGGCGGGGGTCAACCCATTGCAGGGCACAATCGCACACACACCCATTCACATACCATGAACAATTTGAAAATGCCAATCAGCCTACAATATACTGTATGTCTTTGGACTGGGGGAGGAAACAAGAGTACCCAGAGGTAACCTCCCAAGCATAGGGAGAACATGCACACACAGGGTGGAGGCGGGATTCGAACCCCCAAGCCCAGAGGAGTGAGGCAAACGTGCTAATCATTAAGCCACCGTGCCCCAAGAAGCACAACATGTTTTTCATATGTTTAAAGAATAAAGAATTTTTTTCAAAATCAACTATTCAAACATAACACCAAGGTAATATATCAAATTAAATGCATGAATGAGTGTTGATATATCATTACACATCAAAAAATCCTTTAATTCTTACCACTTGCTTGGACATTTTTAAATGGCTTCTTAAAATTTTGACATGGTTTTCACACTGTGCAAATTTCAAACCCTAGTTCTTATTAAAACATGTCACTCTGGCAGTGGGACTAATATCTGGAAACCTTATTTATCACGTATAAGCACCATTAATCACACAATCATGCTTGCACACACATGCACAATCCACACGGTCACAGACTGCACATTCACAGTAAGCTCATAAACATTTTCCCTGAAACAGCACTATCTTCCTATAGCTGCTCCCACAGCACTATGCAACTTTATTGCTTTCTCTCAGACAACAAAGAAAAAGGCCTTACTGAAAATAACGGACAAAAAAAAAAACATTTACAGAAGGTCCTGTGAATGAACTGCTGCGTGAGGAAATACTGATATCTGTAATGGAAAAGTTTGTGGGAGAAAATGTAAGTCACATTAATCATAAGATAGTTATTGTGTTGGAGATACAATAGAATTGTGTGCTGGTAAGAAAACCAGTCAAATGTAGAGAATATATGAGAATGAAACAGTCTACCTTATGCAGCACTCTGTGCTATGCTACAATAGAGGCACACGTCTGAAAATGCAGGCCTCAGTGAGTACAGTAATGAAGTAGTGAATCTATCAGGACTGCAGGGTCTGCAGTTCAGCTCAGAGTGATCAGACAGAGCCTCGGTGTTAATCCATCTACAACCCCAGTTCCAAAAAAGTTGGGACACTTTGTAAAATGTAAATGAAAACAGAATGCAATGATTTGCAAATCTCATAAATAACATATGTTATTCATAATAGAACATAGAAAACATATCAAATGTTTAAACTGAGGAAATGTACCATTTGAAGAAAAAAAATAAAGTAATTTGGAATTCGATGGCCGCAACACGTCTCAAAAAAGTTATGACAGGGCAACAAAAGGCTGGAAAAGTAAGTGTTACTAAAAAGAAACAGCTGGAGGAAGATTTTGCAACTAATTAGGTTAATTGGCAACAGGTTAGTAACATGATTGAGTATAAAAAGAGTATCTTAGAGAGTCTCTCAGAAGTAAAGATGGGCAGAGGTTCACCAATCTGTGAAAAACTGTGTCTACAATTTGTGGAAAATTTCAGAATAATGTTCCTCAATGTAAAATTGCGAAGACTTTGACTATCTCGTCATCTACAGCACATAATATCATCAAAAGATTCCAAGAATATGGAGAAATCTCTGTGCACAAGAGACAAGGGCGAAAATCAATATTGCATGCCCGTGATCTTCGGGCCCTCAGGCGGCACTGCATTAAAACCAGGCATGATTCTGTAATGGAAATCACTGCATGGGCTCAGAAACACCTCCAGAACTCATTATCTGTGAACACAGTTCGCCGTGCCATCCACAAATGCTGGTTAAAGCTCTATCATGCAAAGAAGAAGCCATATGTGAACATGATCCAGAAACACCGCCGTCTTCTCTGGGCCAAAGCTCATTTAAAATGGACTGAGGCAAAGTGGAAAACTGTTCTGTGGTCAAACGAATGGAAATTTGAAATTCTTTTTGGAAACCATTAACGCTGCGTCCTCTGGACTAAAGAGGACTAAAGAGGAGAGGGGCCATCTGGCTTTTTTCAGCGCTCAGTTCAAAAGCCTGTATCTCTGATTCTATGGAGGTGCATTAGTGCCTATGGAATGGGCAGCTTGCACATCTGGAAAGGCAGCATCAATGCTGAAAGGTATATACAGGTTTTAGAGCAACATATGCTTCCATCCAGATTCCATCCCATCTTTACTTCTGAGAGACTCTGCCTCTCTAACATACTCTTTTTATACCCAATCGTGTTACTGACCTGTTGCCAATTAACCTCCAGCTGTTTCTTTTTAGTAACACTTACTTTTCCAGCCTTTTGTTGCCCTGTCACAACTTTTTTGAGACGTGTTGCGGCCATCAAATTCCAAATTACTTTATTTTTTTTCTTCAAATGGTACATTTCCTTAGTTTAAACATTTGATATGTTTTCTATGTTCTATGTGTATGAATGATATTAAGGTGGCAGTGGATCCTGAAACTTTCCGTTACTAAATTTTACAGCACTTCTATACAAGTAAGTTTTAATTAATGCACATAGCTCCTTTAGGCCACCATACTTTTCGAAGCGGACACAGTCACGCGTTTGTTGCTAATCTGCATTTGCGGAAGAGAAGACGAAATTGCTCTGATGTGTGGTGAATTACACTGCTCCGCTAAACACTTTAAGCAATGATGCAGATACATGGTGTCACAACAGCTGGTTAAAGGTTCACATGTTTTCCCAGTGTCTACATGGGTTTTCTCTGGGTACTCTAGTTTCCTCCTATGTGCCAAGAAAGTGCTGGTGAAAGGATGGGAGAATCTATTTTTAAAAGTTTCCTTTTGGTTACTGAGGTGAAGATTAGAGTTTGATTTAAGTTTAACTGTAGGTATATTATTAATTTGCTGCATTATTAATTATGTTAATGGAAGGTTCTCACAAGGATAGAGGAAGACAAACAAAACAATTAATGACTTAGTTTGGAAGGAAACCAAAAACAATGCCTTAGACAAAGAACACTAAAGGTAAAACCCTTAACGAGCCTTTGCAATGTACAGTACAATCATACCTCTCCTCCATCTACACTCCTTCTACATCCTTCTCTAAGCGATTTAAAGCCTAGATCACACAGCACCGACAGACGCCAACCAACGTCGACAATCACCAACTTTTAAAAGTTGGCCGTTGGATTTAGAATGTTGGGGAACACAACTGTCATGTTCACACTGCCCCGACAGACAGCAACAAACTGGTTTAAAAATGGATGGCCCTTTTATCACAATCAAAATTTTACTATTACTAGTGTCTTTATGTGTCGTTTGTCACCTTAAGGTAGGCTATGTGGCAAGCTAGGACCATTATTAGGTCATACATTATGAGCAAAATTTATGTAAGTTATAAACATTTGTTTATTCACTTCTTACTTCATGAAACATAATACGGAAAATGGCAAACAGTTAGCGTATGATCCCGATTAAAACCAAGACACAAGAGTAGACGATCCTTACCATAGGTCAAAATAAACAATTTTATTTAAATAACACATCGAAACATAATTTATCCCCTTCTTTCTGATTCGTCCAGAAATCTGCCATTTTACCCACAACAACGATTTAGCACGCCGCGCACATAGTGCACGGGCTTTCGTTTCTATGGAGTTTTCCGGGACGCTTGCCTCATCGTCATGGCAACGGTTCGAGGCCAGGTCAAATTATGTCAGAGTTTGTTGGAAAATCATACCACACCGCTCAGACATTCCGCGACCCGACAAACGCCAATTGAACATGTTCAGTCAGTGAAAACAAACGCTGACCAACGGCAACAGACGCCAACAGGGTTAACACACTGATCTGACAAAACCTGACAAATGTGTCTGTTGGCGTTGGTCGGCGCCTGTCAGTGCAGCATGAACTTAAGAGTACATCCAGATCCAGGAAACCCTGCTCTGACATGCGCTCATGTTGATCTGTTAACAAGTTAATGCACAAGGTCTTCTAGTTTCCTGTTTCCTTCAGTGTTAGACTGACAGACATTCCTGAAACACTAATCAACGCTGTGTGATGTAACCACCTATAAATAATGACATCAGATCAATTAGAAAGCTGATCGGACTCAGGTGGATTTAAACAACAAGCAACCTTTAATTTTTCATGACTTTACCTGCAGAGTCCTGATCCCCAGCTGGTTACCATGGCTGATGTGTCACTAATGCAAAGCAGAAAAGGAAAAACAAGCAACTATTCATTATCACCCCATCAGTAGCTCCTGTAACTTCAGCATCTAGGTCCTAAAATGAACTTCTTGCACTTTTCAAGTAACAATTCTCACTTTTTCACCTCAATAAGTCTGGATTTCTTGCCACTGTGATGGTCTTAAATAAACTTAAATTCAGCTGTTTTTCCGAGGCCAATCTGACAAGCCTGGACTTGCATGCGAGGAGGAACACAATTACTGAGCCAATTAGCATTGTGCTAGAGAGTAAGGGCCGTGCAGCTGGGAGCGCAAGACAGGCTCGCCAGAGAGGCATGGAAGGAGCGCTTTTCTGAGGAGTCTAGGAATCCTCACACAGAGAAGAGCTCATGCCCCACACACACAGCCATCCATCACAGGCCAACATCTGCCACAAGTCAGCATTTTCACCACAGCCACACACGCAACACCGAACAGCTTGCATTGTATGTTATCCACTGACTACAGGAGAGAAATGTAAATGGAGGAAGCAAGGGAATTGCACCATGGGGAAAATAATATTCCCTCATGTATGCTTAGTGCTAATGCCTCACATGAACTTTCCCTAGGATGGGAGCAAGTGGGGGATTTTCAGTGCTGGAAACTGCAACGTGTACTCATGGATAGCTACCAGCATTTCATTTCTTTATTTTAAAAAAATCGTCCCAGCTCAGAGCTTATGGATCTGTGCTAGTCGTCATTTCAAATCCCAGGACTGCCAGAGAGCTACTTATTTGCCCTTTAAAACAGGCCCTTAGCCCTCAAGTGCTCAACACGGGCATGCCTAGGCCTTAGCTATTGGGCTAATAGCCCTAGATCTCTTTTCATTAACTCCACGTCTCTTTTTTAAATGCCGAATTATTGATGTGGGAAGAGCTTTCAGTACAGCAAATGAAACATTTAGCTCACAAAAAAGGAGTCTGTAAAAAAGGAGTATTAAATTACCTTACTGTAAACATGATGTCAGTCTTACCTGCTACTCTGCCTCCTTTCTTTTATTTCATTCAGGCAGACAAACACTGGAGCTTGCTAACAACATAGCAAAAATCTTAATCTTATTTTCTAATGATAACTAGACATAGAAATACATAGAATAAAGCAAAACATTGAGTATGCACACTTTTTTTTTCTTACTATGAACCTAAGGTCAGTTTCTCATGTAACATTAGACAGCCAAGACCTTATTCTTGCTACATCTTGCTAAACATGTTGATGATAAATGGCTAATGGTAGCTAGTCAATCTTCTCCACACACACACACACACACACACACACACATACACACACACATACACACACACACACACACACACAAACATCCCTTCCAGCATTTAAGCCCTTCAAGTAGCATTCTCTTTTTGGTTAAAGGCATTAAATGTGTTTAGAAACTGTGTTTAAATTGTTCCTTTGTGATGTCTAATTCAAAAACAACGTTTCTGGGTTTAAGCTTGTGAGCTAACCCAAATTATTTTGTAAATATTGAAGTAGTAGGCAGTTAGAAGAACTTGAGAATACATGAGAATACCACAAAAAAAGAAAAAAAAGAAAAAGACTTTATATATTGTGTAGCTGGGTTTTGTAACAAAGGACAACGGCAACATAGAACCAAACAGGAACAACTAGTGTCAAATGAAGGCATGGAGTCTATAGACTGGAGTCTATAAGCAGGATTGCAAGATGCATTGAGATGTCCCTGCTGAAAAAAACAATAGAAACCCTCATAGAATTTGAAATGGTTTTAATGGTTATAATGGGAATTGTATTGGTTTTAAAACTGAAAACTGTAATGGTCCCCTGTGGGTCTCTACTGGTAATTTGTTGCCTTCAATTGTTGTCTAGTGGATACCATTAAGGACCAATAATGGTAATGGTTTTAATGGTTAGCTGATGGTTTGTAATGGTATTTGTAGTGGAAACCATTAGAATTTCTGTGTTGGTTTCTACTGTCCTTTTCAGCAGGGGTAATTTTTAAAGCCGCACAAGAGAAAGAGCTATGACAAGAGATGGATTATGTATCTATTTATTTGCTACCTTTCCAGCAAATCAAGGTCTTTTATTTTAAGGTCATGAAGGAACCTAATAAAGTGAAAACTGGACATTTCTTAGAGTATGGCTTGCTTAACAGATCTGGCCAATTTCTGTAGCAGCACAATACATCCTCAAATGGCACTTACTGTTTAACAGATACTAAAATGAAGTGATCCAGTATTCTGCTCAGTCACTGTTGCTGAGTATGTAGTGACTGAACCGTGTAATATGTAAGACCATAATTCAGAGCGACTCTCTGTTATGTCTTTCTTCAAATAGTGGTGTAAAGGAGCAGATGAGCTCAGTGATTTTCATGGCGTCAGTGTAGACAATATGACAGGAGCAGCAGGTGGTCTACAATTTCACATCATCTACCCAAAGTCATTATATGTGCATTGTTATGCACACAAACTTAATTTAGTTCTTAGGCAAATACGCAAAGCCAGAACTGAAATAAATGACTTTAAAAAAAAGAAAACATATTCTCATTTTAAAGTGCAGCATGTTTTTAGTGCAGTTGTGTCCGTCAAGTCTCCCACAGAAAAACAGCATATTTTCAGCAGTGTACCTATTTATTACATTTCACAGCATTCTTGGGACGATTGAGGGACTTCATTTTGCTTCTGGTTCAAACGTGCAATCTTCCAAAAGTCTGCTGATTTTTAAATAGATAGATATAACTTTATTGTCATTGCACAGTACAGGTACTCAGCAAAGAACTGCAGTTTAGCATCTACCAGAAGTGCAAATAGTAGCATTGTGCAAGCTAACAAAGTGCAGGTTGAATATGTAAATATATATATATATATATATATATATATATATATATATATATATATATATATATATATATATATATATATATATACACACACTAAATAAATAAATAACAAGGCTATGGGCAGTGAATATGTGCAGTAACTATTGAGTATTGAGTAGATACCAGTATGAATGGTAAATTACACTATGTTATAATAGAAAACACTAATAGGTATATATATAAAAAATATATATACGCAAGAGTTAGTCATAAATATACTATATGTAAGAGATATGTAAATTGTACTGTATATGCAACAGTAACCAGATTGTCCATGGATAATATACAATGTATATACAGATAATATACAGATATATAAAGATAACCTAGGGTATGTACCATGAATCTGCACAATTTTTAATAGGCTACACAAAAAGCAACCAATAACAAAATCAGTAAAACAGAATATACTCTAAAAAGTGAGTATGGCCTTGTGTAGCTTTTACATGTTGTTATAATGTCCTTGTTACTATAATAAATTAAGTTTGTAAATGCAGGTATTTCTGTTTAATGAATTTAACATACAGTAAACTTGCCATTATTTACCTGGTTAATTTTTGTTGAACTTACAATTTTTACTTAAGTGGAATTTCTTCCTTTAATTTAAATACTTTGATTTATGAATTACTTTTTTCAGTGATAGGATGTATCATGGAATCATCATGTGCTGTAAGTGAAACCTTCAGCCTAAGCAATCATTACGAAAAGCACCTTTTTCTCATCTGCCTTAATCACATGCTCACTTGGCAACGATGATCAAGTCTTAATGCTTCACTGATGCCTGTTGTTTCAGCCTAACATTGACATAAAGTCCAAATTTATGTATCAGGCATGCATCAATGAACTGGCAAAGTATTTAAAAGCTTTTATATAAAGAATGGGTGTAGGTTGCTAAAGTCTGTCACACATAAATACAAAATGAAGGTCAGCTGAGACCTAAAGTCTGTAGACAAGCAGTTGGTGTATGTAGTGTTGGTGCCACACAGCTGGTTTTATCCTGAGCTCCTGTCTGTGTGGAGTTTTTTTTTTTTTTTTTTTACATGTAGTTTCCTCCCACCTCCAAAAATATAGCGGTATTCTGTAGGTGGATTGATGAATATAAATTGCCCCTATGTGTATGTGTCTGTGTTCTGTGCTTAAAACAATAAAGCTGTGTTCTGAACATTATCAGATTTAATTTATTACATACTGTTTGTTTTCTGTATTTTACTTTTTACTTATATTGGTAGAAAACAAGAAGAAACAAAAAACAGGCTATTTTATGGACTAAACAAAAAAAGATGTAAATAATGCATACTTGTTAATACATTTAAATATGTACTTACATATGAAAATGGACAAATTAAACCAATACAAAAGCAAAACAGAGTGGGGGAAAAGTACAAGAGAGACATGAGTAGTGAATCTACCTTAGATGTAGGTCTATAGATTACACATTTTGTGTGTTTGTTGTAGATCTATTAGGCTGGAACCATTATATGTATATTCATATATGTTTATGCCTTTAACATGCCTTCAGATTTACTTTAGTTTTGTTTGGTTTTTTGTTTTTGGTCTTTTTGTGTAGGCTATTCCTCATGCAACAGTTGTTACAGATATACATAGGATAGACTGATTTCTCTTCCATGTTGACGGTACATAACTCCAAAATGCTGAAGATGTACACAAGTAAATGTTCAAGACGAAAGTCCACATTCACCAACCTTGTTCGGAAAGTAATAAAACCTTTCGGAAAAGCTTTCGCCCTGTAGTCAAGAGATTGTGAGTTTAAATCCTGACAATGCCATAGCCACCTCTGATTGGGAGGGATGGCATACTCTCTCCCCTGTCAGTCAAATGTATGTGAAAGAGGGCAGATAGCACTTTCCTTCGAGTGTGTTATGCTGCCCTGTGACACCGTTTTTGCTATAACATAATAAATATTGAAATATATATATTTTTAACTGGTAATTATTTATATCCACTACCACATCAGTCCTTCTACAATGAGCAATATATAATTACTGTCTTCGTTTATTTTTTGATTTTTTTTTTTACTACACATTATTATTATTATTATTATTATTATTATTATTATTATTATTATTATTATTATTTCAAATAGATGACAAATTCAAATTAAAGGAAAAAAATACAACAAAAAAACAACAACAATAACACAAACTAAAACTACTCTGGAGTAAAAATGAAAAGGAAAGGAGAAGAAACATGCATTACCTGCACTTGTTTCCACACTAAATTCTCTCTCCAAAAAAAAACAGCTTTTAGCTTTATATTATTCTTAGAATCTGAACTCTGTGTACTACTTTGTATGAGCTCTTCAGTAAGTCATTATGCTAAATGTTGTAAATGTTCATGTAAATTTAAAAGAAGATGTCATTTAGGTACATAAGCACTGCACTACAAAGAAGATTCACTAGAAAAGAAACCGTTGAAGCCCATTCAATTAAAATATAGTCATAATTCCTAGAATCTCAGGTGCTCTGGTCTAATTTTCTAACAATTTGATCATTTATGCAGGATTAGGTTCAGCCTTTCCATTCGGATAATTGGCTTAATAAAAGACAGCACATTTGTCTAAGGTTGCTGATTTTCCACCAAAGTGGGCATGACAGTATTTGGTAAATGGTATAATCTGTGACATATAGTTAGCTTGTGTTATGTCCAATCTGTGGTGCACAGGGGAGTCATTATGAATGCTCCTGTTCCATGTATCACACCCTAACATCCTAACATCCTCCAAGTAAGTGGTCTGATTCCTCAGTGGGGGTCTGATATTTTTACATTACAATATGAATCAATAATGGAGGATCTGTCCATCTATAATATACACACAATCACTTCATTAAGTTCTAAGCAATACAACACACACACACCATTCTAATAAGTGCTACCACCAAAAGCTGCTAATCAATGATATTACCAAAAATTTACTAACTGATCTAATTATCTAATCAAATTTAGAATATTGGTAATGGCCAAAATATTAGCTTGGAAATGTGATGCTGATTTGGCATTGTTGTCCAGCAAGTGTTTGATAGGAAAGCTATATTAATAATAACCAAATAAACAGTTGTGAGAGACTCTGCACCCATTATTCATAGAACAGTATAACAGTCAAAAAGACTTTTTTTTCCATACAGATGTTGTTGTCCAGCTGTCAGTCCAGTCTCTGTGTGAATGCTTGGTTTGTGTGTGAGCTAAACCTCAGCTCAGTCTACCTCGGACATATGGCTGTCTGTTTAAGGCTAGTAACATTCAAAGAAAAGAAAAGATTGGGCATAAAAAGAGTATCTTAGAGAGGCAGAGTCTCTCAGAAGTAAAGATGGGATGGAATCTGGATGGAAGCATATGTTGCTCTAAAACATTCTCTGCATTTACTTTTCAGCATTGATGGTGCCTTTCCAGATGTGCAAGCTGCCCATTCCATAGGCACTAATGCACCCCCATACTATCAGAGATGCAGGCTTTTGAACTGAGCGCTGATAAAAAGCCGGATGGTCCCTCTCCTCTTTAGTCCTCTTTAGTCCAGAGGACGTAGCGTCCATGGTTTCCAAAAAGAATTTCAAATTTCGATTCGTCTGACCACAGAACAATTTTCCACTTTGCCTCAGTCCATTTTAAATGAGCTTTCAGAAAAGACAGCTGCGTTTCTGGATCATGTTCACATATGGCTTCTTCTTTGCATGATAGAGCTTTAACCAGCATTTGTGGATGGCATGGCGAACTGTGTTCACAGACAATGAGTTCTGGAGGTGTTTCTGAGCCCATGCAGTGATTTCCATTATAGAATCATGCCTGTTTTTAATGCAGTGCCGCCTGAGGGCCCGAAGATCATGGGCATGCGATATTGATTTTCGCCCTTGTCCCTTGTGCACAGAGATTTCTCCAGATTCTCAGAATCTTTTGATGATATTATGTACTGTGGATGATGAGATATTCATAGTCTTCGCAACTTTACGTTGAGGAACATTATTCTGAAATTGTTCCACAATTTGTAGACGTAGTTTTTCGCAGATTGATGAACCTCTACCCACCGTCACTTCTGAAAGACTTTGCCTCTCTAAGATACTCTTTTTATACCCAATCATGTTACTGACCTGTTGCCAAACCTCCAGCTTCTTTTTAGTAACGCTTACTTTTCCAGCCTTTTTTTGCCCCTGTCCCAAGTTTTTTGAGACATGTTGTGGCCATCAAATTCAAAATTACCTTATTTTTACCTTACAGTGATACATTTCCTCAGTTTAAACATTTGATATGTTTTCTATGTTCTATTGTGAATAACATATGGGTTTATGAGGTTTGCGTGTCAGTGCATTATGTTTTCATTTAAATTTTACACAGCTTTTTTGGAATTGGGGTTGTATATTAAATTCTATATAAAAGGGCCTATTAAAATATGGCATACTGCTCTGAGGAGCTACATGCAAGAGTAAAGACGTAGCTCCATGGCGCATTCGTTTTCAGCCTGCCGTTGCGGTTTATAACAGAAGCTAAGGTTGTTAGGTCACATGGTGCGCATGTGTGATCGATGTTTACAATATTGTTTGACAGATTTCTCTCATTCAGTGTCTGAAATAGACATTGCTGACGTTACTGAGTACGCTCTCTCTTTCTTCACTACATGCACTACTGCCAACCTGCACATATGGAGGATTTCAATAAAAACAGCTGATTCAAATCAGAGAACAACACACACAAAATTCTCTAAGGATTTACTTTCAGACCTGAAACAGTCCAGAAATCAACAGCATGTCTGAGCATTTGTCTATTTTTCTAAAAATAATTAATTAATTAATTAATTAATTAATTAATTAACTTTTTAAAACTAGCCTACTTCAAAATTATAAAGCAATAAATATAATAAAAAGCTTTCATAGCTACCCTGCTGGAAAAAAAAAAAAACAATAGAAACCCTCATAGAATTTGTAATGGTTTTAATAGTTATAATGGGAATTGTATTGATTTTAATGGAAACTGAAATGGTCACTGTGGGTCTCTACTGGTAATTTGTTGCCTTCTATTGGTGGCATGTTATGTCTAGTGGCTACTAGAGAGTAAGAGAGACTAATAATGGTAATGGTTTTAATGGTTAGCTGATGGTTTGTAATGATATTTGTAGTGGAAACCATTAGAATTTCTGTGATGGTTTCTATTGTTTGTTTTTTTAGCAGGGTATTACTACTAGCATACAATGAATAGTAATAGAGACAAAATCCAGAGTGTAAGGAATTAGCTGTGCTGATAGCATTTTCCTCTCTACATCAGTCATCGTGAGTCATGAAGTGATGATTTTCGCTTTTTTTGTTTTCTGATTCAGTGTTTGCTGGCATACCACCAGAGATGCAGCCCCGTTGTCAATGCTCATTCTATTACAGCGCCTCTGATCCATAATATCCACACATCACCCCGACATTGATCAAGTGTGTCAGGCACTCCAAGTTCTGGCAATTTCTCGCACTTCTTTCCTCCTCAGAGCTCAAAGGCGAGGTGATTTGGCTACCGGAGAATAATATACACTCTTCCTGCTCACATCCTTTTAGACGGTGTCATCAGACTATTTGGTTTCTGAAAGATAAGGAAGTGTCTTTTTTTTCCCTTGACTTTCTGCCTGTTCCACGTTGCTGAAGGGCAGGATGAGGTTGGCTAAAGGGATCTACAAGAATTTGGCACACAAAAGAACCCATCTGCACTCCCAGAAGGGATCAGGTTCTCCTGACGGCTATCTTTTTGGACAGGTCCAGTTTTGCCCGCACAGGGAAAATGGATACCGGGCTGATCGATTCAAAAGGATGCTCATAGATTACTGCAAACAGATTTCCCTTCCCCTAATGCCAGCAGAGATTTCCTCTGTAAACAAACTGCAATCTGACACGTATACGTTTCACCACAAACTCTGTGCTGTGCTTTTAGTGTAAAAAAAAAAAAGATATCATAGTAAAGCTAACGTCAATAAAGTGTTCACATTTGTGCGTATTTGGGCATCTCATATTCTCTTTCTTTTGATTGTAGTACAGCACGATCTCACAGAATGCAACCAACTCTGTAAATTGATCAAATGCACTGAAACTAATACCTGAATTAATACATAGGTACGCTTAAATATGAACTAATGATGCGTTAAGGTATGTACTAATCATGAACTAATGAAGCACTAACCTTAACTATGACATGAGTCTTATGAATTCATGCGTGAATAACGACCACCTTAAGTACGTTAGTACATGTTTGTTAGTTAATGTATTAATTAACACGTAGGGGTAAACTAAATCAAATTACACCCTTAAGGAGCAGTGCCCCGGGCGTCCCAACTTTTTTGGAATTGGGTTTGTACATTAACTAACAAACATACTAACATATTTAAGGTGGTTGTTATTCATGCGTGAATTCATAAGACTCATGTCGTAGTTAAGGTTAACTCCTCATTAGTTTGTGATTAGTACATGCCTTAACTCATCATTAGTTCATATTTAAGTAAGTATTAATTCAGGTATTAGTTCATGATTATTTATATACTGTTATTATTAATGTGTTAATACTATTGTTTCCCATTTTTCAAACTTTAGAATACCTCTTTAGAGTATGTGTCAAAGATTTGACAAGAAGGTACTGATGTACATTTGTCAAAAGGATGTTAATCAGAGGAAATGACAGGTCCGGTCTTTTTAACTGTGAACAATTTGCCAAGATATACATGGATTACACCAAAGGACAATGAGCATGGAATAATTTTAAGGTGCAATATCTCTGCATGTGAAAGTCTCATATCAACATACACACGTGTACTAATATTTGGCAGTGTTATCACAGTTATTTCCTGAATGTACACTTATGCTCCATTAGTAAGGCTGCTATGCTAAGGCCTCTAAGTGGATTGTCATTTCCTTAGATGAATTATGTGTGCTAGTGAATCTGCAGTCTTCCCATAGTCACATGGGACCCAGTGGGCCTCTGTGTATAAATCAAATCACTGGATTACATTAATAATGATTGATTACCTATAGAGCTAATTTATTAGTCTCTGTCATTTCACAAATGGATGCTCTCTCACTTTCATTTCATCACTGCTCAGTGTGGGTTGCGTAAGAGACAGGATTACTAAATTGAATCTTTTTTTTTTTTTCCTGGGCGCATCACTGGCACTTTCTAGCCAGATACACTAAAGCTGTTATTTCTCTAAGCTGTGAAAAGAGATTTGTGACGTACACATTTGGCTTTACAGGTTTAACAAAGCTTTGGGTCTTGGGTTTCCTTAGTATGACATTCCACTTAGCAGTGTGTTGCTCACTTTCAACACCCTATACCTTTTACACACGTATCTTTTTTTAGTGTAAAACTCTCTCCCTCCCTGTGTGTCTTTTAGTGCTATATATAGTGTACCACATTTAGAGATACAGAATGGAGGTGTGTGTGTGTGTGTGTGTGTGTGCGTGCGTGCGTGCGTGCGTGCGTGCGTGCGTGCGTGTGTGTGTGTGTGTGTGTGGCAATAGCTCTGACTACACATTGCCCTAAGCATAGGCTCACTTTGTCCTCGGTACTTTCACTGGGCTCAAACTAACTGTAGATTCATCATGCTGCCATTGATTGGTGCAATAGACAATATACAACTGGTTCAAAGTGCACTACACACACACACAGCCAATTACAGCTTATCAATTGAAAAAGCAAACAAACGATTATGGCTATGTCGCCGTTTTTTTTTTTTTTTTTTATTCATCAGTTTTTCTTGTTGATGTTTTACACAGCACTCAGAAGGAGGCATCACAACTCAAATTAAACGTATTTTCTATGTCTTTGACTCAGACTTAAAGAGTAAATATGTTATTACATAAGATCGACTAAGCTGTCAACAGGCGTGAGCCATTACTCATGGACGTTAGTGACTAGCATGACAGCTGTCCCCTCTGCAAGTGCTTTTCTACATCATTCTTCAGCCTTGACTGTCTAGCATGTATGATTGAAAGCATGTATGATGCTCTAGCCACAAGTCAAAGTAATTACTACAGCTGTACTGCGAGAACAGTCCTGTGAGGAAATTGAGTCACAGAAAAAGGTTAAATATCTACTTGAAGCCATGTCAAAAATTATAACTACTCACCATCCAGTAGGGCTGGGCAATATTGCAAAAATAATAATAATAATAATAATAATAATAATAATAATAATAATAAAAATAAATAATTCTCGATTACGATTCCTTTTTTTTTTTTGTTCTTACATGCAATTGAAAAATTATGCAATAATTTATAAAATTATTTTTTTTGTTTATTAGAATGGACTTTGGAAAATGTAGATGTGCAAAAATAGTAACAGCACCATCTATAGCAAATAGTGCAAACAATGATTATTTTAAATAAAAGATTGTTTAAAGAAAGGATATTAAAAAAAACATTGTTTGCTCTATTTGCTATAGATGGCTCCTTTACTATATTTGCACAACTTGAAAGAAGTGAACCCTTCTTTCTCGACAGAGTAAATGGGCACCATGTCTTTCGTGACACGAAATGCCACCGCAACTGAGAAGTCAACTTGGGGTATTCTTCTCAAATCTGAGTTCTTTCCCTGTTCATAGAGTGACGTCAAATCAACATGGCTGCCCATAGCATCAGAAATAAACAAAGTAAAACTTCACTGTTTGAGAAAGAACATCACTCATCCAAGTTAACTGCCTAGCTTTTTGCTAACAAAATATGGGGGCATCAAACATGGGGACATCAATTTCCCCAGTGGGCTTTATATATATATATATATATATATATATATATATATATATATATATATATATATATATATATATATATATATATATATATATATATATATTTATTATTATTATTATTATTTAATACAAACATGTACAATCTCGCTTAGAACATTTTGAAAAGCTCATTAAAACATTATTTTAAAGCAGTTGGTACGTTCTCATGTAACATTATTTGGAATTAACTGATTTAATCGTGAAAATCACCCAGCACTACCCATTAAACAGGACACCTTGAGACTTTGGATATTTAGACAAGAGCACAAGGGCTTTTTTTTTTTTTTTAGCTTTTCCTCCACATTTTCTTGTCAGGGAAACAGACGCCCTACGAGGTCATTGTGATGTCTCATTAACCGCTGCTATTCAAAACAGGTCAAAAGTTATTAAATATACTTCAATGTTACGACTAAAATTGCACCAGTTCCTGTGAAGGCTTCATGAGGCGGAGGATTAAATTGTTTGGCATGAGCAAATTTTTACTGAGAGATTTTACAGTGATGGGGAAAGCGCTTCACATCTGGGGCTGTACCTGTGTAAAATGAAATTATACGCACACATGCACACGCTACTACGTCTCTCATATCACAGTTCAGTGGGCTTATAAGCATGTGATTCACCGCAACAGAGCAGTTTTGAGACAACCTGCACTAAGAGACCTCATGAGAAAGCGGATCTTGCTGTGGAAAGGGATGGTGGTGTCATAAGGAACACTTTACCTTATTAACCTTGCATCCTGTTAGAAGAATAGTGATAGCACCTACGCACTATAGAATGGTGCCATATTTTGACATATTAAGACATTACTATCTGAGTGACCACACTGTTTCTCTGATGTACAATTTGGACCTTTTTTTTTACCTTTAATGTTGCCGAAGGATGTAGTTAATGATTATGTATAATTTGCACAGTCTATGTATAAATCACAGAGATGGGTGTGTCTTCAAAATGTATACAGTACATGCTCGTCACACTAAAAATTCTTTGCATGCTACATACATGTCATCTTAGTACAAGCGGATTGCTTTTTCCTTTATTATAAGCGCTATTTGTAGGGCTTGTGGCTCAGCAAGTTGCCCTTGATCATTAGTGGGTCACATGACCAAAATATGTACAATTAATATAGGCTATCTATCATCTATGTCATCTATATTTGTTACAAATGTATTACAAATAAAAATTTTGTTTATAAATAATAAAATTTAAAAATTTACTTTTTTATTTTACAGTCTTAAAGATTAGATACAAAATTTTAGCATTGCTGCTTCCAGTCTGTCATTTAAAAACAACGGCAACATTTTAAAAAGATATCAGGATATCCACAATATCTTAGAAAAGCATATTGTGATAATCGATCACTTTATCGATATTATATCATCGTTACTTCTACTGGTCATTTTATAGAAGGGAAAATACAGCGTAATCTTTCCTGATGCATACACACATACAGTCTGGAAAAATGACTGACATGACAGATTCGGATGGGACTAAAAACTGGTCCAAAAAGGCTTTCAATAATGTATGTATATAGTGGTACACATTATAATAAAGGACTGCCATGCAATGAGATCTTCCCTTCACATGTTGGCAAAGAGCAAAAAGTGTTACAGTTGCTCAGACTAATTAAAGCATCAGGCCTTCCAGTAAGACTTACTTAAGATACAGTACCCCTGTGTTTCTCTGAAGAGTCAGAAGCACTTGTCATCCATCATCTGTGTGAGAGATGTGCAGCAGTAAGCACAGCCGACATGCTGACATTATAGGAAAACGACACTATCATAACTACATCAAGGAAATGGATGGAGGGTGCAGTTGAATCGGTGAAGGAAAGTAAGGGAATTGAAAGTGAGTGAGTGAATGAATTAGGGTGTAACCAGTTAGTAACAGCATGTACCAACTGCAGAGCAGCTTCCTATGTAGGCAGAAGTTTTGGGCAATGCTCATGAGATAAGTGCTGTCCAATCATAAGGCAGCTGCCCACTGAGACACCTTATGCTGGGCAAATTTAAAGGCAGCAGGACGTACAGTTTTTGATGTTGGTAATCTTATTATTCTGTGAGCCAGACCAGAGTTCTACAATATTCTGATAAACACAGTGGACCAAACTGTTGCTCTGACAGGGTTTTTTTTTATTTATTTTTTTTTTAATCAATCTAAATGTCATTATTTTTAAGTATAAAGTATTCACCCCCTTGAACTTTTCCACATTTTATAGTTACATCCTGGGATTTTTACAATTTACATTTACATTTATTCATTTAGCAGATGCTTTTATCCAAAGTGACTTACAAATGAGGAAATACAAGCAAAGTGATATATCAAGTAGAGAACAATATAAGTAGTGCTGCCATACAAGATAGATTTTTCATTGAAAAAGAAAAAATTTATTTTTAATCTAGAGGAGCAAAGTGCACAGAGTAGATGTGTAAGAGTCAGTGTAAGTGCATTTCTTTGAGTGGGGGCAAGTTAGGGGTTAGTTAAGTGTTTAAGGAAGAGGTGGGTCTTCAGCCATTTTTGAAGCTTCTGCTGTGACGGATTCTGCTGTCCAGACTGAGGTTGGAAGTTCATTCCACCATTAAGGCACAGTCAGTTTTAAGGTTCTGGAAAGGGACCTCATGCCTCACTTAGTAGGCACTACCAGGCGGCGGTCGTTAACTGCTCATCTTACATTTTACATCTTACACTTTAAAATCTAATATTTTAAAGTGCGAAATTTTTAAATATTAACCTTGTAAGTATGTGCCTACATAGGCAGCTTAACTCATCAACTGAATGAAGTGGAGACAAAGGCATTCTGAAATAAATTACTGAAATAAATGAATGCTCTTGCCATTCTTATTCTATTTCCTCCCCTCATATGCAGCATGTTATGCAGCGCTGGTTTGGTTCTCAGTGGTCCACCACGACCACGATCAGTGGTCCTGTCCTCAAACCTTCCCTATGAGAATGATAATTATGATGTTCTAGCTGCATCCTTACTGCACTGATATGAATCTCCCACCTGCTAATTATGTTTGGGTTTATTTAGGCTCAGCAAGAGGTGCATTGCATAAACCTTATCAATAGAGCAATAATACTACCTTACCAAGGGCAAAAACATTCACACGTCAACATAGGTAACAATCATGCATGCAAAAAGCTTCTTTCATACACACACACACACACACACAGACACACAAAAAACCCCACTCTTCTAAGGCTGTTTCAGAACTATACTTTATCAAAGCATCACCACTATGATGATACTTCTGAGAAATGTGTGTGCAGCCATTATTACCCATCATTTTTACATAAGGCCTTAAAAAATAAATAAGACAAAGTGGATGTGAGTCAAGATGACTCTATTCAAAAGCATTTCAAAAGGATGTTCTGAAGCATCAGCTGAGATCAACTCAGTTGCTATGCCAGCTTTGGAGGAGCCAACTATATTTAGATGGCCATTATTACAAAGCTTTTCACACACAAACACAAAGATACATGTAAGAGGTATAGCCATGACCTGTCTAACGTGTACTGTCAATCATGTATGAATGATACTCATAGTCTCCGTCAACACTTACACAAACATACACACACACCTTCAAGAGCTATTATCTTTTATAAAGATAATTATTGACTTAACATTACATAATAGGAGCAGAGGTGGCTCAGCAGTTAAGGCTCTAGGCTAGAAATCAAATTCTGGCCCCATATGCTCAGCTCCATTGTAAGCCTAAACAAATTTCATCCCAGGCAGCAGAGTTGTGTCGATGCCTCACAGTTCTAGGGTTTGATCCTGAACTCCAGATGTAGAGATTTGCACGGGTTTGTGTGGATTTCCTCCCACCTTGGAAAAACATGCCGGTAGGTGGATTAGTTTCTTTAAATTGTCCATATGTCTGTGTTTATGATGCTACCATGATAAGCCCCATATTCACCACCACCACCATGACCAGGATGAAGCAATTACCAAAGATGAATAAAATGTTTGGTTCTAGCTTTTAAATGAAAGCTATGGTTAGTAGCATGCAGCTGTAATCCATTCTCTAACTCCAAGTGAGGCATGTACTGAAACTTCCAATATCATTGTGCAGAAAATTGCTGTATAGTTTGTGAGTTTGTGTTAATCATTGTCTATTAAGGCCTTGCAGTAAGAGTAGTAAGCAGATCTCATCCAATGACTAATCTTAGTGTGAGACTAACAATGATTTGCAATAGACTGACTGAAAGTGAGACCGAGGCCAAGACTAAGCTTATACTGCAGGAAAGATCTCTCTCTCTCTCTCTCTCTCTCTCTCTCTCTCTCTCTAGTCAATGAGGAATCAGTATTGGCCATGTGAGTCAGACAGAAATCTGACACAGTGACTGAGCTATCGCGTGGTGTGTGGTTCCTTCTCTTTCGAAGTTGTGTAGCTTGACAGTCTGCAGCCGGGTCACCATCAGTTGCTTATCATAGCATTCACACATCCCTCAGAGGTGAGACTGTGCCGATACACCTTGTTTATGTGACACAGTTGGGGTTAAGCACAAGCAAGGAACAAGCAGCAAGTATGTGACACTGTAAAGTGGACGGCAGAGGACGAAGAAGATGAAGGCCTCAGTGAATGTGTGTGTTGGGGGTCTGTCCAAAGAGCTTCCTCTCTCTCTCTCTCTCTCTCTCTCTCTCTCTCTCTCACAGTTCCTTTAATTATGACTCCCTCACTGCATCATCTCATACTCAGGACAAACAGCCGGGAGGGGGGAACAGCAACCTGGACGCAGCGCATGCATAATCAAATCCTTTCCTCTCCCATGGCAATAATAAAACGATACTTCTCATAAACATGCCAGAAAAAGACTGACCTTCAGGATTTATCATCTGCAATGCAGCGATTACTTTTATCTGTCTGGCACCATTCGCCAAGAATCAAACTGGAGTTATGAGTGACTGCAGCTGATTCTGTCTTTGATACATGGCGTGTTTACAGCATATCAGCACGCAAGAGAATGGAAGGTGTTTGGACTCTATCTAAGATTTCTGCAGGAATCAGCAGATCTGCTGTGGTCAACCACATTCAGCAGCCATTCACTCCCCGGCTCGTACATCCGCATGTTCAAAAAGCGGTTCCAAATTAACCCCCGCTGAGTCTTTCTCTCGCCATTTCAGGGAGGTAAAGGCTCTCCCTGGGTCCATTTTCAGGTTTCAATGTGCGGTTAAGTACTTTGTGGAAGTGCTATTTAAAGTAAAGTTCATAAGGGAAAAGCTGACTGATTAAACACATCTCTGGGTGGGTTTTGTTAATAGAAGTGCTGTTAATAATAGGGGATCACAACAGTGGCTATTGCGCCACACTTACCCAGTGCATCACGGTTTCTGATTGCAGTGCGTACACGCTTCTCTACAATCTTTAGAAAACCAGAGTGATCCATTACTCGATCTTTAACACCAACACTCTCGCCTGACTTTCACAACTGAAGCAGCTTCGCCAGCTCTAAACCTTTTCAGGTCCTTTTGAAAGACCCACCTCTCATACAGCACCAATGGGAACTGCCTCACTGCCAGATAATGATGGCCTCCCAGAAATGTCAAGGGCTTAAACACATATTCTGTTGTTGTGTCAGGCTGAGACAAACTATCAGACTTTTGACCAGCAGCTACAGACACAAAATGTCATGTGGTTAAACAGGGCTACAGGAAAGAAGGTGAAGTATTTATGGTATAAAACAGAAGCTAGATATGTGATGTAACATTCATAGTCACTAAAGTAAATCAGTATTGGACAGAGACAAAAATAAGATGAGTATTTGATTGAAATTACTCTGAAGTTTATTGCGAGTCTTGATATCTGTGAAGGATGTTCAGACATTTTCTTGCTGGCTATTTAATAATAATAATAATTCAAAATAATAATAATAATAATAATAATAATAATAATAATAATTGTTGTTGTTGCAAAATAAAATGAGTGAGAATATGTGGCATATGGAAATCGCAGAAGTAACTCTTTAAGACAGAATGAGTTGAACATGTTAAAGATTACATCTCTTTGAACTTGAATGAATTTACAACTATTTGAGCTATCAACAGGCTTTAAATATCAAATTTCACTGGAGATGCAAGGAGAGCAGACAGTATATGTTACTTTATTGTACTTCTCTGAGTAATCAGTGAGTTTACATTGACTCAGACAACTGTTTACAACAATGCCTGTCAGCCAAATGCCATATTTTCTGTACATTTCTTCAATTGCAACTCTTGCAAGTCTTGATATCTGTGAAGGATGTTCACACACTTTCTTGCTGGCTATTTAATAATAATAATAATAATAATAATAATAACAATAATAATAATAATAATAATAATAATAATAATAATAATAATAATAATAATAATTGTTGTTGTTGGTGTTGTTGTTGTTGTTAATAATAACAATAATAATAATTATTGTTATTATTATTATTATTATTATTATTATTATTATTATTATTATTATTATTATTATCCCATTATCCTATTAACCTATTAACCTATTATTATTATTATTATTATTATTATTATTATTATTATTATTATTATAATAGACCCTGGGTCACTTAAAGGTCACAGAAAGGTCATTTCTTTGTCCATCCCCTATTCTGTGTCTCTTTCTCAGACACTGTTATTTTCCTAACAACATGATGCACAGATATACAATTACAACTAGTGGCAGAAACGTAAACAGCAATAGAAGTCTGAAATAAAAGCAATTAAGCATAAACCCACACTTAAGCACAGCTGTGGCAATTATGCACAGTGCTATCATTACAAACAGACCTACAGAAAAAAAGTATCCTGCTATTAAACATCTTTCAACTGCAAGCAGAGATGCAGTCTCATTAGAAGAGTAGTCAATAAGAAAGAAAAAGCACAAACTTCACAAAGGTCGGCATGAAATGTTGACAAAGCCATTTAAGTGGAGGGGGGAAGCAAAAACAAAAGACTACAAACTACTATCAGTGCCATTGAGGACGGATGACTAGGAAACTCTGGGAGTAACACATTGCTTTCTTTAAACAGAAATGCCTGGAGTTGGTCCATTGGTTCAAAAGCTGCAAAAAAGGCAAACAGGGAGAGAGGGGCGACGTTACGATACTGCCTGCTGCACTGCACCAAAAATTTACACAGCATACCGCACAAGCTCACACAGCAGCTCAGATAGCTCAGCAGACTGCCAACGTGTGTGTGTGTGTGTGTGTGTGTGTGTGTGTGTGTGTGTGTGTGTGTGTGTGAGAGAGAGAGAGAGAGAGGCAAGCTACAAGACAAACCCTCACTTTCACGGGTTTATTTATGCTGCTTACAAAGCAAACAGAACTCAGTATAGTGCGACCAGCCAGCTAACTCATCCTCCGGCATCAGCGACAGGCTAGAGCTCATAAAATACCAAACAATATTCACATTAGGCAGTTATCAGTCCAAACACAAACTGACTCCATAATGCTGTCTGTACTAGCAAGCTGGACAAGAGCTCATGATAATGAGCAGAATAAAATGTGTAAGAATATGTGGCATATGGAAATCGCAGAGGTAACTCTTTAAGACGGAATGAGTTGAACATGTTAAAGATTACATCTCTTTGAACTTAAATTTCAATAGAGATGCAAGGAGAGCAGACAGTATATGTTACTTTGCTGTACTTCTCTGAGTAATCAGTGAGTTTACATTGACTCAGACAACTGTTTACAACAATGCCTGTCAGCCAGTCAGACCAGAAAATTACCATCCAGCAGATCCAATCAAGGCCTGCGCTAGATCACCTACAGTGCCCTCTACTAATAGTGACACCCTTGGTAAATATGAGCAAAGAAGGCTGTGAAAAATTGTCTTTATTGTTTAACCTTTTGATCTTTTGTTCAAAAAATAAAAAAGGTACTCTGCTTTCATGGATATCAAACAATTGCAAACAAAACACAGGTTTATCAAAAAAATTATCTTTGTTAAATAAAGGTGTGCAACAATTATTGGCACCCTTTTTGTCAATACTTCACGTTGGTGGACTCTCCTCTTCAGTTCCACTTCATTGCCCTGCTAGAAGATCCAACCACGGCCCATTTTAAGCTTTCTGGCAGAGGCAGTCAGGTTTTCATCTGCCCATAGAACCTGATTCCATCTGAAGTTCCAGTAGTGTTTGGCAAACTGAAGATGCTCGAGTTTGTTTTTGGATGAGAATAGAGGCTTTTTTCTTGAAACCCTTTCAAACAACTTGTGGTGATGTAGGTGACTTCGGATTGTAGTTTTGGAGACTTTCTGACCCTAAGACACAACTAACTTCTGCAACTCTCCAGCTGTGATCCTTGGAGATTTTTTGGCCACTCGAACCATCCTCTTCACAGTGCGCTGAGACAATATAGAAACACGTTCAATTCCAGGTTGATTCATAACATTTCCAGTTGACTGGAACTTCTTAATTATTGCCCTGATGGTGGAAATGAGCATTTTCAATGTTTGTGCTATTTTCTTATAGCCACTTCCCATTTTGTGAAGCTCAACAACCTTTTGTCGCACATCACAGCTGTATTCCTTGGTCTAACTCATTGTCATGAATGACTAAGGGAATTTGGCCTATGTGTTACCTCATATTTATACCCCTGTAAAACAGAAAGTCATGGCTGAACAATTTCCTGTTCCTAGTCACCCAGGTGTACAAAAAAAAAATGTAAAATATCAATGGGAATATACTTCAAATATATTTTTCTCATTTGAATTCATAGCCAATAATTGTTGCACACCTATATTTAACAAAGATCTTGTTTTATATATTTTTTTGATAAACCTGTGTTGCATTTGCAAAACACAAAAGAACACAAACCCGCTTCTGTAGCTTTTTTTCCAGTATGCAAAATTTATTCAGATTATTTCTACATACTCATTATTCTTTAAATAAGAATAATGCACTTTTTTTGTGTACCAGAGCACTGTTGAATTCTCAATTCTGATTGGTCAGAAGGTGTTGATCAATTCTCTATAACAGCAGCTCTGACAATAGCACTCTCAGTCATTTATATTATATTAATGTGCTCATTCTAGTACGTTATCATTTCTATAATAGCAACTTGCGCTGGGACTTGTATGGCAGACGCTCCACATAAACAGACTAAAAATCATGTCTACTTTTGGAAGGAGTCTCCAGTGTTAGCACTTTATAACAGTCAGTGGGAAGTTTTCCAACAAGGGACAGGAAAGTCTTCAGGACAGAGGGCTTTGCAGTCTCCTCATTTTTTTTTTTGTCTTACTATTTTCAAGGGAGAGGAAAAATAAGAGGGACTAAGTTGCTTTGTAGACCTTCCACAACATTATATATAGATATAAACGAATAAAAAGTACATATCATTGGTTAATTAATAAAAATGTAGTTTAATTGCTGTGCTATAAGAGAAATGAAGCCCTTTAGGATGTTATTGGAAAATAATCAACTGTGGGGTGGTAATGGGCAACACACCACTCCATTGTTGATTATTTTCCTATAACAGCAGGCCCCATCATGTTTTATTGCTTGTATATTGAGCAATTGTGTTTAGTAACTGGCATAAGTGAAAAGCTGAGTTTGTCTTCAATCTTGACATGATGATAGTGCAATATATGATCAAGTCCCAGTCAAAGATATAAACATGTGCATTGTACACTGGGTCACTTAGGCCTTAAAACATTACTGCTCCCTAAACCTGTCATGGTGAACCACATTTTCTTGGACAGAATTTGCTGTAAATGAAGAGGAATGCCACACATCCATTCCAGCAGCATCTATGCACAAATCCGTGAAAGCGAAGCCTGAAGTACTGTAGCTATGAACTATAATCAATGTACCATGTTTGACTCTGCACATGGAGCCACTAATGTTACATTAGCCACTGATCTACAGGAAGTGATTTTACTTTCAAACACAGCATCTGTGTTACTGTGATACCCAGCATTAAAGCAGAGTCTACCATCCAATAGCTCTTATTCAGTGCAACATGGAGTATTTCCATGGAGTAAATATACAGATATTTATAATGCGAGCCCGGTGCCTAGAACAAACAGGAGGCAGAACAAAGCGACTGGGTCTATTCCAACATCCACATGCACACCGTCTGTGTCAAGAGAGGAGAGGCTTGTGGTTAGGAATCGCCAGCACATTGCCGTGGGGCAGGAGCAGAAAGCAGACTTGACTAGCTGACTACATAAAGGGAAATCATCCAGGTTGGCAAGGAGCAGGAAACACAGGAAGCGCTTCTGACAGATGAAAGGGGTCGGCTTGTGCCCAGCAGTTAATAGATCTTAACACAGTGCAGCAAGCATCCCAACCCAAATCAACAGGGGTTAAACAAAGGCAATGTGAGCTACGAATGCATTAATGAATTTGACAAGACAGAAACGAATTTGACAAGACAAGAGACTATATTAGTGGCACTGGATAGATAATATGTTCTAAACAGATACAAATATGAATAGAAGACACATCATTTGTGTTTTGTCTTGTCTTGTCTTGTTTTGTTTTGTCTTGTTTTATTTTTTGTTTTGTCTTGTCTTGTTTTGTCTTGTTTTGTCTTCTCTTGTCTTGTCTTGTCTTGTTTTATTTTGTTTTGTTTTGTCTTGTTTTGTGAAAGCTTGCCAGAAATGTTTAGAGCGCATTTCTACCTCAGTTTATTTCCAGTGTTTTCCAGACCGTATCTTATATTGTTAAAGTTGAAGTTGTGCTGAAAAAAATGATACCAAACACTTAAAAACATTTGTAAGGTGGTTTAATACAGCAAAACAAAATCTATGGCAAAACGTTTAAATTCTTTTGAAGACTTCAAAGGGTTAATCAGTGTCAGTGTACAGTAGGACAAGTGTAAGGCAGCGAAGATGCTCGGTGTGCAGAAATCAGAGTACTTTGTGGCACCAGGAAATTACTGCATATCACCGGCATGATGTGTACCTGTGGAACAGTGTTGAAATAGATACTGTGACATGCAGATGAGAACTTCATTAAGCTGCAGTCCTGCAACAGGGAAAAGAGAATCATGGGATTTCCGAATGATGTACTGAGATTGTGTGAAACATGCGGCTACAAGCCATGAGATCAGTCTGTTCTGCATTTTTTTTTTTTACAGTCTCTGTCTCTTCTATAAAGAACAGCAGTATTAGATTTACATAGTCCTCATCATCAATCATACTTCTGTGAACTGTGCTGTGTATGCTATGTAAAGAATAAAACACAATGGGTCATGCTGTTATAGGAAAATAATTCACAATGGGATGGTGTGATGCATATCAGCATATCAACGACTAGAATTTTTTTGTCTTTTATTTTCTTAATAAAATAATGGGACACAAAGGAATTGCAAGTGTGAGATGGAAAATACTAAAAAAGAAATACTTAAATAAGCTTTTCAACCTTTCAAGCATTTTGCGTAGGAGCGTTGCATTTTAACAACGGGAAAAAAAAGTACACCAAAAAAGTCTCCCTTTTCCCTGATAAAAACGGTTGGGCAGGTTTTTTAAACTCTCTCTGTGGCATCCTTGCTTCTTTCACAATAAATGTATAAATAAATTCATTCATGTAAAATGAAATCTATCTGTGTATGTATGAATGAACTATGATTAAATAAGTATATAGTTGTATCAGTTAACTACAGTGCCCTCCACTAATATTGGCACCCTTGGTATATATGAGCAAAGAAGGCTGTGAAATATTGTCTTTATTGTTGAACCTTTTGATCTTTTGTTTAAAAAAAAATCACAAAAATACTCTGCTCTTATGGATATCAAACAATTGCAAACACAACTAAGGTTTATCCAAAAAAAACTTTGTTAAATATAGGTGTGCAACAATTATTGGCACCCCTTGAATGAGAAAAAATATGAAGAAAAATATAATTTGAAGTATCGTCCCATTGATATTTTAAATTTTTATAATAGTCCTAGGAACAGGACATTTTTCAACCATGACTTCCTGTTTCACAGGGAGTATAAATTCCCTTAGTCATTCATAACAATGGGTAAGACCAAGGAATATAGCTGTGATGTGTGACAAAAGGTTGTTGAGCTTCACAAAATGGGAAGTGGCTATAAGAAAATAGCACAAGCATTGAAAATGCCCATTTCCACCATCAGGGCAATAATTAAGAAGTTTCAGTCAACTGGAAATGTTAGAATCAACCTGGAATTGGACGTGTGTCTATATTGTCTCAACGCACTGTGAAGAGGATGGTTTGAGTGGCCAAAAAATCTCCAAGGATCACAGCTGGAGAATTGCAGAAGTTAGTTGTGTCTTGGGGTCAGAAAGTCTCCAAAACTACAATCCGAAGTCACCTACATCACCACAAGTTGTTTGGAAGGGTTTCAAGAAAAAAAGCCTCTACTCTCATCCAAAAACAAACTCAAGCGTCTTCAGTTTGCCAGACACTACTGGAACTTCAAATGGGATCGGGTTCTACAGTCAGATGAAACCAAAATAGAGCTTTTTTGGAAATAAACACCAGAGGTGGTTTTGTTGCACACAGAGAGGTAGCCATATGGAAAAGTACCTCATGCCTACGGTTAAATATGGTGGTGGCTCTTTAATGTTTTAGGGCTGTTTTTCTGCCAGAGGACCTGGACATTTTGTTAGGATACATGGTATCATGGACTCTATCAAATATCAACAGATATTAAATGAAAACCTGACTGCCTCTGCCAGAAAGCTTAAAATGGGCCATGGTTGGATCTTCCAGCAAGACAATGATCCAAAACATACATCAAAATCAACAAAAATGGTTTACTGACCACAAAATCAAGGTCCTGCCATGGCCATCCCAGTCCCCTGACTTGAAACCCATAGAAAACCTGTGGGGTGAACTGAAGAGGAGAGTCCACCAGCATGGCCCTCGAAATCTGAAGGATCTGGAGAGGTTCTGTATGGAGGAATGGTCTCAGATCCCTTGCCATGTATTCTCCAACCTCATCAGGCATTATAGGAGAAGACTCAGAGCTGTTATCTTGGCAAAAGGAGGTAACACAAAGTATTGAGTAAAAGGGTGCCATTAATTGCTGCACACCTATATTTAACAAAGATTTTTTTTTGATAAACCTGTGTTTTGTTTGCAATTGTTTGATATCCATGAGAGCAGAGTATTTTTGTGAATTTTTTTAACAAAAGATCAAAAGGTTAAACAGAAAATTTTTCACAGCCTTCTTTCCTCATATTTACCAAGAGTGCCAATATTAGTGGAGGGCACTGTATGTGAGTGATGCCAGCGAAAACCAAAATTGGCCGAAAATAATAATAGGCTGAACTTTCGGTTTTTGCCCGAAAAAGAAAACAGACTGAAAATTTTGACTAGAAAAAAAAAATCAAACATTTTACAAATAATTTTAATGGTAATTATAATTGGGCAGTGATTTAATACACAGTTTGTTTGCTTTCCTCTCCTGTGACAGTCAGAAAACAGGAGTAAAAGAATTACATTGAAAATGTACTGTTTGTAACCTATGTTTCTTACTGCTGACTGTGTTTACCACCCTCCCCCTTCTGCTGTTATAAGATGGTGGTTTTATTTTATTTTAATTTCCAATTAATAATAGGCATATACGGCATGATTTTGGGGTTGGGGGGTCTTCAAAAAACTGGGAAGTGGGGCTCATGTGGAAAAACTCTGAATACATCTTACTTACATTATTAAAAATTTATTCTCTCACCAGCCTCTCTTACTTCCTCTCTTTTGAAGTTAATATGACAAAAAAAAAAAACATGACATCAAAAAAAAAAGTGCTCAGTTGTGAAGACATTCCCATGGCAGAAAACTTACTGGCCATCCCAAAGATTCCTGAGATTCTTCCCATAAAGGTTAAATAAACATTGTCTTACAGAAAACTCTGATTATACCCTTTTCTTTGTTAAATAATTATACATTTTAATCCATTTATTATTAATCTTGGATTATGTGGATCATTTATCATACATGTCCCTGTGAATTAGCTGTTACTACAGAAATGAGTACATTAACAAAAACCTGTGATTTGAATTACAGCTGGCACTACTGTCAGAAGTGCTGCTATAGAAAATTAATCAACATCTTCTGACCAATCAGATTTGAGAATTCATCAACGCTGTAGTATATTATAATTAATCTCATGGCATGCCTTCTGAAGTGTAAAGTCTTTATAGATATGAATCATGGACTTTGAATGATAGAAGATGAGACTTACAGATTCTGCATTAAATTTGATAGGAGTAATAATAGCTGGAACATTCAGGAGTGATGCACCTTTGTCCTCATTAAAGTCTTTTATTACATCACTGAAACTTGTATCCTTTTATGTCTTTGAGAAACAGAAACAGCTCTTGGAAATAACTGTGTCACAATAACACAGACCGGTGCATTATGAGGTGACCTTCCAAATGAGTCATGGAAAGAGTATTCACAGCAAGGTTTGCTGGTAGTGCTTTACTGTAGCTTTCAGACCTCTGAGTTCACTACCAAGAGCTGGTTTGATTTAATTTATTTTGCTTTTTATGTTCATAAAATCACAAACAAGATTCCTCAGAATTCCTGAGAATTCATTATTTAGATCAGTTGTCTTACTGAAAAATCATATAAAATGAAGACATATCTGAAAGTCTTGTTTATACACTAATTGATTAAGTATTTCATAATTTTGGGATGATATTTGTTTTATTTTAATTTTCAAATGGTAACACTTTAGCTCCTAATACACTGATTTTTAATCTTACTTCTGCTCGCTCCAGAACAAATTCTGACCAATCCCGTCCACTCCCACAGAAAGTCTGACCAATTCAGGCTCCGTCTGCAATTATTATATTTGTACCTGCAAACCCAGTTGGTTCTATTTTCCAAAATATGAACGTATTAATGATTTAAACCACCCTGATCCTGGCCAGGGTAAATCACTTGCTGAAGATGAATGAATGAACATGGTCACATTGCACCACTCAAGCACTCAATACGCTCCCATTTTAATTAATGTGGCTTTTTTTTTTGTTCCACATGCCTCATGTTTGATCACCTCCACTCCTGCGACTTTTTTTTCTGGGCCCCGTGGGATCCCAGTCCTGATATATACCTCTAGTATACATTTTTTAAAACAATGTGAATAAAGCAAATGTATTGTTCATCTGAGAAAAAGTGTCTAAAAATAAGCTGGACGCACTGGTTCTGTTTACATTCCTCCTTTCAGCTTTGTTAAAGAAATGCCCTGTCTTCACAGTTCAGAATGAATCATGAATCAATGCAAAATGAGACAAAAACTTTATCTAAGTCTAAATCTGGGAGATGCTTTTTTTAGATGGAAAAAGCTGCTGATGGCAAAGGGGATGAAGCTGGACGCTGTTTCGCTGATTTTGTGATGCTATAAATAAATGCTATAAATTGGTAAACTGTTTGGATCAATGACCATAGCTACAAATCAGTAATTTGGCATGTCAGCATTCGATGTGTTTATGGCTAACTGCTTGTAAACTGGTTTGCCAGACTATCCACAGCCCCAATATCATGGCTGAAAAACTGGGCAAATTGTTCTGGTACTGGGAGCCTAGGACATCCACTGACAAGTGCAATAGGCCTGTTTGAAATACCCGCACTCATCTTCTCCTAGGTCTCATCTCCTAGTCATTCCAAATTATTCTTGCATCAACAAATCAGTAAGTGACTTGGTATGTGATTATTTTGTATATTTATTATAACTGTCCATGTAGAATGGCAGGATGGAAAGTTAGCTAGCAACTGAACTGCACTGAACTCTGTGGCCAATAGCCACTGTAGATTTTGGAAGTCGGGGTTTCATGTATATGTGCATGGATGGGAGATGGGGTCAAAGAGTAAAGAAATCATTCCAATGCTTTTGTGGTTCACCTTGTAACTACTGGAGCCCTTATTCCACACAATGCACCATTTAATACCAGTGACGTCCTGTTCAAGTCTGAGAAGAACTGCATCGTACAAAAAGGTGTGCAAAATGAAAACATCATCATCAAGTTTCTGTGTGGATAGAATGTTTTTTAATGGTCATTACATATTCAGCACGTTATGTTAAAGATAGCTCTGAATAATGCTTTAAATGCTACAGACACTATGAATGTGGAGAGAAGTGTTTTGATCCCACAACAAAATCCATACAGACACAAGAACAGGTACAGCTCCTGATCAAACCCGGGACCCTGTAGTTATGAGACAATACCCACTGTGTCATTGTACATCCCTCATCATCATGTATACAACACTGTTTTTTCTGAACAGGGCTTTCAAATGTATAGTTCTTGTTGAAAGTGTACTTTAAAAAAAAATACGTTCCTACAAAAAACTCACTACACTGATACCCTGCTATTTAACTGTAATATGTATTACAATAGCTTGCTTTTAAATGAAATAAAAAATACAGAACCTACTATTTCTAAATAACTACTGTTTATAGCTGAATGCACATGGTCCATAATCTTCTATATCTGACTTCATGTGGTGTGTGTCTGATGAAGCATGTCCAATTATTTTTAAAGTGTTTTACATCATTTGATCCAAGAGACTGTATTTTTTCTATATTTATAGTATATAATAGATTTACTTGCCTGTTCTGTTCTGATCTTGAGGTTCTGGGTCACAATTAACTGCTATTTAAGTAAATGTTTGTCAGTTAAAATGTAATGTTCAAACTAGAATGACAGTAAATCCCCAAATATGTATTTAAACTATATTCGGCTATATAACTGTAATACATAGTGTAATATTTTGCTTTTAAACAGGTGTAAAAAGAGCCCTGAAAGGTCACATGATCACATGATGCTAAATTTGTAGGTAAACATACTGCAAGACAATATGCAATCAAATATGATATCCATCCATCCATCCATCCATCCATCCATTTTCTGTACCACTTATCCCACACAGGGTCGCGGGAAGCCTGGAGCCTATCCCAGGGAACTCAGGGCACGAGGCAGGGGACACCCTGGACAAGGTGCCAACCCATCACAGGGCACCAAATATGATATCCTTAATGCTGAAATTCTCCATAACCATATTTTAGCTAATGACAAAGAGAAAACAAATGACTAATTATGCACAGTTCAACATTCGAAAAACAAAGTATTGTCATTAATCATTTCTGTAATATTCATCAAATATATAATCAAATAACACAATAATAATTAATACATGCAAAATATCAAAGTTTCTGCTACACTAGTATATATTAGAACCCTTAAACAGCATCTAATCCCACCATAATGCTTTAACTGCTCTGCTCACTTCATCCATCAATATCTTTTGCTTTCTGAGACAATATACATTTTTATGCCATTTTACGCTGCATACTGCAACAACACCACAGGAGTGTGAACACAAACTTCCTTTAACAGGCTACATACACACGCGCCACAAAAATCATACCCATTAAGTCTCGTGCTTGAGATAGAAGCCTTTTACTCTGAGCTCTTGCAGAAGTTCAGGTACAGTAAGGGTGCTCATTTTGTCCTGGGAGGAAGTACAATGCAGTTCACTGGGACAGCCATCCAAGAGCACTCTCCCAGACTGCAGCAGAGCAACACACAACCTTTGGTGTGTTGATTCCTCAAAAATGGCTTTATATAAAATAAAATGGGAAATGGGTGGTGTGCTTCTGATGAAGTATGTCCAAGTAGTTTTATAACCTACACTTCCAAAAAAGTTGGGACGCTGTGTAAAATGTAAATAAAAACAGAATGCAATCATTTGCAAATCTCATAAACCCGTATGCTATTCACAATAGAACATAGAAAACATATCAAATGTTTAAAATGAGGAAATGTACAATTTTAAGAAAAAAAATAAGGTAATTTTGAATCTGATGGCCACAACACGGCTCAAAAAAGTTGGGGCGGGGGCAACAAAAGGCTGGAAAAGTAAGTGTTACTAAAAAGAAACAGCTGGAGGAACATTTTACAACTAATTAAGGTAAAGATGGGCAGAGGTTCACTAATCTGTGGAAAACTGTATCTACAAATTGTGGAATAATTTCAGAATAATGTTCCTCAACATAAAATTGTGAAAACTTTGAAAATCTCATCATCTACAGTGCATACATCAATATTGCATGCCCGTGATCTTCGGGCCCTCAGGCGGCACGGCATTAAAAACAGGCATGATTCTGTAATGGAAATCACTGCATGGGTTCAGAATCACCTCCAGAACTTATTATCTGTGAACACAGTTCGCCGTGCCATAAACAAATGCAGGTTAAAGCTCTATCATGCAAAGAAGAAGCCATATGTGAACATGATCCAGAAATGCTGCAGTCTTCTCTGGGCCAAAGCTCATTTAAAATGGATTTAAAATGGACTGAGGCAAAGTGGAAAACTGTTCTGTGGTCAGACAAATAGAAATTTGAAATTCTTTTTGGAAACTATGGATGCCGCGTCCTCGAAACTAAAGAAGACTAAAGAGGAGAAGGACCATCCAGCTTTTTGTCAGCGCTCAGTTCAAAAGCCTGCATCTCTAATGGTATGGGGGTGCATTAGTGCCTATGGAATGGGCAGCTTGCACATCTGGAAAGGCACCATCAATGCTGAAAGGTATATACAGGTTTTAGAGCAACATATGCTTCCATCCAGACGTCTTTTTCAAGTAAGACCTTGCATATGACTTCATAGTAGAAGAGTCCGGGTGCTGAACTGGCCTGCCTGCAGTCCAGACCTTTCACCAATTGAAAACATTTAGTGCATCATGAAATGAAAAATACAACAAAGAAGACCCAGGACTGTCGAGCAGCTAGGATCCTGTTTCAGACACGAATGGGACAACATTCCTCCCCCAAAAAACCAGCAACTGGTCTCCTCAGTTCCCAGACATATACGGACTGTTGTTAAAAGAAGAGAGGATGCTACACAGTGGTAAACATGGCCCTGTCCCAACTTTTTTGAGACGTGTTGCTGCCATGAAATTCAAAATTACCTTTTTTTCCCCTTAAAATGGTACATTTCCCCAGTTTAAACGTTTGATATGTTTTCTATGTTCTATTGTAAATAACATATGGGTTTATGAGATTTGCAAATCATTGCATTCTGTTTTTATTTACATTTTACACAGCGTCCCAACTTTTTTGGAATTGGGTTTGTAAAACGTGTTACATAGTTTTATCCGATTTATGCTTTCAATATTACAAAACATAACAGATTTACTAGGCTGTTCTAATCTCAAGGTTAAATGATTAAATGATTATCAACTCTAATGTAATGTTCAAACTAGTATTTCAGTAAAGCCCCAAATAGCTATTTAAACTTGTTAGAGCCCATCCCACACACAGGCACTCGCCCTACCATTTCCAACAGCGGCCTACTGACTCCATCCTCTACCATTTCCAACAGCGGCCTACTGACTCCATCCTCTACCATTTCCAACAGCGGCTTACTGACTCCATCCTCTACCATTTCCAACAGCGGCCTACTGACTCCATCCTCTACCATTTCCAACAGCGGCCTACTGACTCCATCCTCTACCATTTCCAACAGCGGCCTACTGACTCCATCCTCTACCATTTCCAACAGCGGCTTACTGACTCCATCCTCTACCATTTCCAACAGCAGCCTACTGACTCCATCCTCTACCATTTCCAACAGCGGCCTACTGACTCCATCCTCTACCATTTCCAACAGTGGCCTACTGACTCCATCCTCTCATTATTTTAACCTGTTTATCATTAATGACTCATATATGATTCATATATATAAACTGCTTTTTAGCTTCATGTTGTACTACACAAAGTCTCATTTTTAAAATTTGTTTGGTCTGAGTGCTCACTTGTTCTGTAATTTGTATATATTTTGTCTGGTATGAAGCTGGGTACTGTCTACATTGGCCTAATTTTGCATTTGTTCTGATCTCTGGGTCACCATTTTAGAATTTTACCTTTAGCCAAGAATTGCATGCATCCTATCTCAAATCATAATAGGACTTTTATTACTAAATAAAGAATAGCCATTCATTGGCCTGATATTTTGTTAGATATTCTCATTGAATAATTTTTTTTAAAGATTACTCATTTTGATCAAAAATCAACCCAAAGTTGCTTGATTCAAGAACGAATGTATTAAAGTTAACTAAGAAAGCAACCTGTCAGTAAACTTCTATATGTGCTGATACTGGCAAAAATGTTATGTACCAAGTAGAAACTTTTTAGAAATCCAAGAACCCTTAACTATTCAAAAACCCTTGCAGAACCCTGAGACAGAGGTGTGCATTCAACAAAAAAGTTGCGAGAATGGGTGGTTGTACTCTCATGCACGCAGGTGCAGATATAAAGCTCATGGCACAAAGAAGGGCCACACTAATTAACACAGGCGAATATGGGACAGTGCGGTGCTAACATGGGATGTTTCAGTCATTCATTCAATAATTTTCATTCATGTTTTACACAGTAATCTAAGCAGAAGAGCACAAGCTAATGATATTATAGTGTACTCCTTTTGTTCACCAGTTCAGACTACTCTTCAAGATCCATGCACACAGTTTGGCACAGAGTACCTCATTTTGTGTGAATGGCTTAGGCTGTTCCAGCATTCCACTGTAATAACTCTCCCTGCAGCTGAATTATACAAGGCATGATTTGCAAAGTACAGGATTTGAGACATATTAAACTGGCAGCAGCCTTGACACTTGCGTAAAAGTGGGAATTATAAAAAATAAAACTCCCACATCAGCACTATTCAGTTATTAAAATGACCAGGTTTCATATTTCACCATTAAAGACAGGTCTGAAGAAAGGTAGTACTTTTCTGCACTACCTTGCCTGCAGAGAGTCAGTATAATTAATACACTTCATTCAGACCAGGAAGGGCTGGAGAATCAGCTGAGGAGCTAAATTAAGACTTTATGTACTATTGTCAGAAAACAAAAGTCAGAAAACACTGTTAACTTGGTCATGAAAATTATTTAAACTAGGAAACTGAATCCTGAGTAACGTTGACGCAATACAATAAGTAGCCAAAAGCCAGTCGGGACAGTGAGCAGAATTGCAGCTCTACAATCATATTCCCAGCAGTGTTGATACTATAGTAAAACTATTTGTATTCATCTTCTTTTAAAATAATACCAATCAATGTATCAAGTCATACAGCAAAAGTAATAATTATTGTCATTCAAATTCATAGAGTATAATAAATAATACAACAATGTTGAAAATATTTAAAAGTTGCAAATCAGTGTTCTCAATATTATAAAATCCATTGAAGATATATATGAAATGGTTCTGATATGATTCAAATTCATAGGCCTCAAACCAATTGCAGGAAGCTGAAAAACCTTATTGCTTATCTGTGCAAGCGACATAAAGCATCTACAAAAAATACTGGCTGTTAAGTCAACGCTGGAATTGCTGTTACACTACATCTCCCAGAACACAACATGGCCTACAAACATGGCTGATGTGAACTACAACACGCAACACCCAAGAAATCACGTTCACAGTCACCATCATACTGATCACCCACACCTGAAAAACAAGTGTTTCACGTGCAAGGACTTCCTCACCACCACATCACTGCAAAATATATGCTCTGGGTCCTTCCAGTTGATACCAAGCCTTTGTATTTTGTTATTCTGATATTCTGGTTTTGATCCCGTTTCTGGTTTTATGGTTTTTGACTCTGGTTTGCCTAGTTTATGCTGTTTGCCAATCATCTCACTATGTCCCCTATTCCTTATTTTGCTCTACGTGTTGGATTTGTTGCAAGCTTTTCTTTTAAAGCTTTTGTGTACCTGTACTTGTGACTGTCCCTACTGCCTGACACTGGTTTTTATTATTTAGGTCTATAGAAGTTAGTGAGTGTAAGATCTTGAATCCAAAATAGACAGTAATGTATATGGGTCAATCTACAAAAGTGATGCAAAAACACTGTGACCAGGAGAAATTTTAAACTTTTTTCTCCATCTGGACCACATGGTGAGTTGATGCCCATCAACATTTCAGAGTAAGAAATCTGGATGTCATTTTAAAAAGTGTCTGAACACTTCGTTACACTTACAAAATATAAGATGCAATGTTATTAAATGTGTTTTTATAACCTGTATCTATATCAGCATCATTGGCTGCTAGTTTATTACTCTGGACACATCTTGAGATGTGTGCTAAATTAAACCTGTATTAGTACAGAAACAGTCAAACACACAAAAAGACATTTATGTCACTAGCACAAAAAATATAAATACTGTACATAATACTAAAATATTATAATGTTTTTGCTAGAGAGCAAGATTGCATGAATATAGGCGGAAGATCAGAGAGGACCCAAAACAAGCCAATACAGTATAAAGAATATCTACAAAAAGAAAAGGAAAGAAATGCAACACACAGAAAAATTAGGAAAGCAAGAAAAACCTGTCTGAATTACTTCCATTACTTACATACAGTCATGTATGGAAATTGTTGGCTTTTTTGACATTTGGACAAATAGTGCCTATTAAAAAAGTTGATATACGTGAACAAAATCACAAGGAAAATTTGCTTTTTCAATCATTTATTCAACAGAAATATCAATAGATGTGATATTATTCTGTGGAAAAAGTAAGTACACCCTTGGCCTCAGAAGCTAGTATTGCCCCCTTTAGCAGAAATAACTGCTTGTAGGCGTTTTGCATAATTGTCCACCAGTCTCTGACATCGGTTTGCTAGAATTTTTGACCACTCATCCATACAATATTCTTTCGGTTGCATAATGTTTGAGGGTTTTCTTGCATGTGCTGCCCATTTCACATCCCCCCACAACATTTCAGTGGGATCCAAATCCGGGCTTTGACTAGGCCATTCCATAACCCTCCAGTACTTCTTTTGGAGCCATTCTTTGGTGGATTTGTTTTTTGATTGCTTAAGATCATTATCATGCTGAAAGGTCCACTTTCAGTTCAACTTCAACTCTCAGACAGATGGCCTCTCTTTATGTTCAAGCACTCTTTGATATGATGCAGAATTCATAGTTGAATCAATGAATGCAAGCTTCTAGTCCCTGAGGCAGCAAAGCCACCCCAAACCATAACATTTCCACCACTGTGCTTCACAGTTGGTATGAGGTGCTTCTCCTGAAAAGCTGTCTTTGGTTGCCAAACATGTCAGCTGTTACTGTGGCCAAACAACTCTATCTTTGATTTGTCTGTCCACAGTGCATTATTCCGAAAGGCCTAGTCTTTGTCTATATGCACGATGGCAAACTGTAGTCTTGGCATGATGACACCACACACCTCAACAGCAAAGGGAACACCAGACACTAGATATGAGAGGGGTACAAATAAGACAGGTTCCACCTAAGCAGCACCCTAAGCAGGTTCTAATCATTGGCACCCGATCTTGAACACCTGATTCAAATTTTATGGATTTCAAGGTGTGATAAATGTAGGGGTGTACTTACTTTTTCCATGTGACCGATCTGGTTTTTTTGGTAATTTAAATTACGTACCAAAACTACAAAACGTAAATTTTATGTCACTTGATAGGGTGTATCAACTTTTAGTAATAGGCACTGTTTCAGAGATCAATAATCTTTGAAATAACTTTCAAAGAGGATCAAATGTTTGCTTGTCCAAATATGTCAACAAAAAACTATTTCCATGGCGTGTACTTATTTTTTCACATGACTGTAGATCTTTCATTATTTGTACAAGTTAAAGTCTAAGAGGGGATCACAACTGTTATGAAATGGATTAACAGTACTAATAAGAGTGGAATAACTACCAATATTAATAGAGAAATAGTCTAAGTTCATTTAACAAGAATGAAAAATACCTTCCTGTCTGCTGTTTCATTAGTGAAAAATTCAATAATTTGTCTATTAAAATACATCAAAGGCTCAAAGTGCACACTCAATTATTTTTTTTTTATTTTAGCTACTGTACAAAAATTATAAATATTTAACTGAAAATGAAGACTTTACCAACCATGAATTTGCACTATTTGTGTAGCATGACCCTATATTTTTCTGAATATGTATTTTGCTGAAACTGAAACTAAAATATATAAAGGTATCTGAAGTAATCTATATACCTAACTAAAATCCTCTATGACAGGAAGCAAGTTGTAAGTGCTTTCATTCAGCATTTGAAATGTGTGTCATTCATTAGGTGAGGCCCCTCATCTCAGCTCATCTCAGCAGTGAACGGTGGCTAGGTTTTAGATGATTGGTAATGCCACATGACTGACTCATCATTAGATCTGCACAATATGGACAAAATGCTATATTGTGATTTCTGAATGTTACAATATGTTACTATATGCCTCATAATATAGTAAAAATGATTACTGGTGTGATTGGAAATTGACCAAAGTCATTATGAAAAAAACATAATTCATCAAAACACCCAAAGAAATACTCAACTGGAACATCAAAATTAATGAGGATGCTTATAGCATACAATCAAGAATTTTGTGAGGAGAATCGCTCTCTAGAGATGGTAAGATATGTCCCTCTGGAGATGGAAAGATGTGATCCTTACATGATATGAAGTAAGGATTTTATTAGGAAGGTTTTATTTAAGGAAGTTTTTCTGAAACTGATGTTTAGGGACCCCCAGATGGTCCAACATTTTGCATTCAGTCTTTTTGATTGTTTCAGATATGCTGGAAGCTGGATAAATCATTATTTCGGGCCATCTGGAAACAAGTTGTTCCTGGGCTTCTAACACACACAATACACACTTGCAGCATAATTCAGTAACATAAACAATCAATAAAACCTGTACCAAACTGAACTTTAAACCATAGAAAAATTATGACCATAAATGACCAAAGCTAAGATAATATCTAACAGCCCAATTGCATTTTTCATTTTTCTTTCAGCCTAATGTGAACATCAGAAGTCCAAATTGATATGAAACATCTCAATCTTTCAATGCTGACTTCAGCTATGTCTCACACATGGCCAGCAGGAGACTGCTGAGTGTTCTGGGGGAGTGTACTCACACTTGGTCCCTTACTGCACTGACCCTAGTGTGCCTTTAGGGCTTGCAGTTTTAGATGAGATCAGGCTAGTGCTCACTCTGGAGCTCAAATACATACAACTGCAATTTGTGAGAAGAAAGAATTTCCTTTATATTGATCTACCTGGCAAAAGACAACAGACTATTATACAGTATTTAGATGAATGCGCTAGGTTATGAAGCTTTTGTAACTTTCATAAGATAAATATCCTTAGTATAATACATATAACATACAGTGTCCAAATAGTGGTCAAAATTAAAATAGAGAATAAAGTAAATAGAGAGCTTTTGAAATTGATGGACAGGGTGGGAGGGGTATCATGATTTCCATAGCAACGAACAGGTTACAGTCTGTAATTGTACAAATACAAAGAGAACCTGTATAGTAAGAGGATCTGATAAAACGGCCAATACAAGGTGAATGTTATGCAACTTAGCATATACTACTAATATTGAAAGATTTTCTTCCTTAATCCCAACATTATTTTAAACACAAATGGAAAGTCACTAATGCTGTGAATTGTGGGATATGTGGGCAGCCTAAGCCTGCTTTGATGCAATATTAAAGACGAGGCACATGAACTATTTATTTAGTGCACTGGGGACTTATGGGCAGCTGAATAAAATGGACCTTGCACACTTGCCTAACACAGAAACATGTTTATTTAAACACACAAAACCACAAGTGCTGGTTTTGGTACAGCGTGTAAAATAACAAAGCTGCACACATCACCTAATGGCATGGAGACTGAGATGATTCCAGAAAAATCTCATTTTGCTTTTATCATCGGCTTAAAATCATCTGTTTTATTCTGAGTTTAGTTTCCTGGTGGAAGAAAATACAAAAGCTACAAATGCACACTGAAAAGGAAGTCAGCTCGCCAATAAAATTATATTAACCCCGCTGTTCCCTGAAACAAGTCTGATGAGTCATAACCATGTGGTAGAGATCCAGATAATAGACGATAAGTGCATGGCGCATAGCATGCAGAGCCAAGGGTCACTCTGTCGGATTGTCAGTTAATGTCATCTCATTTAGTGATATGCCACAGAGACATAAGTATAATCTGTCTGAGAAACGAATCCACTGCAAAGCCGAATCTTTTCGCATCGCTGTTCAGGTACTCTTGGAAGAGCTTTAGACATTTCTTTAAACTTGTGAGGGAACTGGCAGACTGAACAAAGTTGGTCCGCTCTGTTTTTACTATTGCGGAACTTACTGCCATATCGTGATGGTACCTTCTCTGTTAACTAGACTCACTTTGCAGCAAAGCATAAGCTATAATACATTGGCTGAACTGCCAACTCAAACTGCTTAATCAGCCTATAAGTGAATGAATTACGTGCTGATTTAGACTTACTTAACTAAAGCTTCACTTGAATGTATAGTACTCTCCTGACCAGAAAGATCATACAGTCCGTACAGGATTTCATGGCGTTTTTTTGTGATTGTTGTGGCCAAAAATACTTGATTTTGCTGTGGCTTTTGTTGTTGTTGTTGTTGTTGTTGTGCGGAAAGCTACTTGAATTGCCGATATTCGCAAGCTCCTCCGAATATTACAGAGCTTGCTTAATTTTTCATACATTTCTGCGATCGCAAATTCGCAAAATCCTGGAGGGACTGGTCATACCACTGTAAACCTTGATGCCAACTGCTGATCATAGCTGAAGTACGGTATAAACTAGCTAAAATAATGTGGTATGAATCCCAAAGCATGATAACTGGTCTAAAACTCTACTAGCCTGTAAATATACATTCTACAGGATGTATAAGTGGATGGCCATTATATCACACTTAGAATACCTGCACCAACCGACATATCTGCTTGCATGCAGGTCTCGCCTTTCAAATCCGTTTCACAGTGTGACACGACAACAATATGAGGCACAAGTGAGACCACAGAAGCGCCTAGCTGGTAGTGGGCTGTGTGCCACCATGCACATAATGGATCCTTCGCTACCACTGTACTTGAATTCTCAAATCACTTCAATTATGCTAAGGGAGGTAGAGCTCATGGCAGGAAAGTAATCATTACTGTAGGAAAGAATTGTGTGAGATCTGAGTGGTGACCCAAGGTCCATAAACAGTGGGAACTACAGTATTCTCTTACTAATGAGCATATAAAAGTGCCAAGATTCAAATGAAGAAAATAATCATGACAAACTTTTCTGACAAATGATGAGGGTTAAAAGAACCCCCATGTTTGTACTATTATAATATGTACAAATACACAGGTGTTCTGTTCTCTTTATACCTCATCTCTAATGGTGTGTAACATCCACGAATGAATTAGTTCCTATTATCACTTGGCGGCTATAAACATTCTTTCTTTTGTCCTCTCTTTTATAGTATTTCTTTTTTCGTTCTTTTTTTCTTTCTCTTAAAGTTAATTCAACAACAACAACAAAAAAAAACACCGCTTGTCATATTTTAGAGAAAGTCCTCCTGCTTGAAAACTTTCCTGCTTTCTCCTGAAAACTTCACGCAACAGTTTTGTAACTGTCAAAAAACACTGACACCGGAGACTCCCTCCACAACAGATTAAATGTCTCTTCAGGAGAATGAGTCCTGCTCAGAAGTACATCTATCTGTCCCACATTTACTGTATGCTCCTTCTTCAGGAAAAGTCCTGAATCCATTGTTACTGAATCCAGCTTCACCATACAAGCAATTACATACATTATTTTTTATCTGCTTGTGTAGCATGTATGCCATACAAGTTGCTGTGTACGTTTCTTACTGTAGAAATGTAGAAATGATGTATTAAAACAAGCACATTAATATAAACCAGTGCTTTGGCACTATTGTCAGAGCTGTTGTTACAGAACATTAATCAACACTTTCTAACAAATCATAATAGAGAACTCAACACTGTTGTCATATAAAATATGTATAATATTTTATACTATTATATTAACATTTTCGTATTATATATCTATATATATACAGTCGATATGTATTGATAGCTATCATATCAATTTAGCAAATATGTTCAGCAACATATATATAGATAATAAAATACATACAATTTATAATTTAATTTATGTTAGGTCTGATGTGAACCAGGTGATGTACAGTGCTGTAAACCAGGGTACTGTAGTCCTGATGTCCTGGAGGCCCACTTCATTGCAAGTTTTTGAAACTTTCCAAGTTCCACGCCTAATCCAACTTGATTAAATATCTTTGTTTTTAGTATTCACAAGTATTACAACCTGTGAAAAGATGTGTCTCACGTGCATAAACTCTTCTTTTTGTGCTTTTTACGTATACAGAAGGCCAGAAGAAACACACCTCTACTGCTCTCCTAATGGCAGATATCTGCTTATATCTGCTTTTGAACTGGATTAGGTGTGTTTGGAGTTAGGAAATGTTATAAGTGTGCAGGTCAGTCAGTCCTAGGGACTGGACTTGAAAAATGTTTGCTTTAGATTACCTTGCCTAAACAATTTCTTTTCCTTAATGCACACTGATCCAAAAATGCCTGCTATAAGACGAATATGACGAAAGTCCTTCATGACGACAGAACATTAAAAGATGCTTCTATCACAGAATGAGTAACAGATGAGTAAGCAAGAACACACATCACAAGATCTGCCCCATCTCCCAGTGGAGCAGATTCCTTCAATCCCATAATGCTATGTTCCATGGAAACCAAAAACAAACCTCTGTTTACCCTGTGTCTATAGCATCAGCAAACACGCTCATTCACACGGTGGCACTTTTGGCACTGTCAAGTGCAAGACTTTATCCCTGCCAGGCAAACATTTTCCATCACAGGGGCTATCTGAAAGTGCCATCTGCTGGAGCAGAAGGCATTCATCGAAAGTGTACTTTTAAAAGTTGTCAAAATGCACTGTCCATAAAGGACGACAAGAAAGCTTTGAGCTGAGGAACATTACACAACACTGAAGTCTACAGAGAGAGCCAACTCTCTCTCTCTCTCTCTCTCTCTCTCCTTTCCATGTTCTTATTGCTCCATGTTACAGTTCTAAAAGTACAGACTGGGCAGCAAGACTATCCCAACGCTCTCCTCACTTCATTATCACCAAGCTGCTAAGGTCCTCAATTGCCATGGCAAATTAATCAAAAGCTCACGCCACCTAAAATCACTGCCAGAACAGACATCATGATTTTATTTAACTGCGAATGTGTCCCTCAGGTTGTGACCACAAATCAAATCCCATTTCTGTAATCAAACTTTGTGGCTCGTAGCCTTATTTTGCTATTACCCTACAAAATGTGTTCATTTAACTCGTTCTAATTATAACAACGACAACAAAAAAAAAAAAAAATGAGATTAAAAATATCCATTGTCCCAATAGTACAATGAGTCTTTGTTTCATATGAATCTGGTGATGAATCACACATTTCACTTAAAACAAGTGTTAGGAACAAAAATTGTGATTTGGATTCTGTTCTGCGTGATAGCAGCAGGCCAAAACTCTGATGCAACATGTACATTAGTGTTACTCTAAAGCATCGAGCTACTACCCAGTAGAAAATAAAGCCTATTTACGTGTGCAATCTTACTCTTCTAGTGCAGATGCTGAAAGTATTAGGCTTCTTTCTGAAACTGATGGTGCACTGCAGCTCATTTTGTCATGAGGCCCAACAAATGCTGCAGCTGATGAGTTTGGCACCAAACATCTTTTACCTCAATTACCTGCATGGCTAAGTAGGGGCAAATTTAGGCCAGTGTTTCCCAGTCCATGTCCTCAAGTCTCACTGCACTGCACATTTCAGTGTTTCCCATCCTCTCATCTACCTGGAACAACTCATCAGCTCATTAACAAGGCCTTCATGAGCTTAACATGAGTGTGTTTCGAGCACGGAAAACAAAACGTACAGCGCAGGCTTTCCTTGAGAACCAGGATTTGGGATTTAAACAGGTGCATTCATGATATAAAAGGACAGAATAAAAAAAAAACAGACAGACAAAATAAATGTCCTGCGGTGTCAGCACGGAGGAAAATCACTGTGATCCACAACACTGCAGCGTGTGTGTGTGTGTGTGTGGGGGGGGGGGGGGTGGAAGAAATCTATCAGCCACATCAACTTCTGCTTCTTGTCGCATCTTCTGAGTTGAATTATATGTAGTGGTGGTGGTGGTGGAAGGAGCCTGTTGAAATGCACCGTTGGTTTATTTTGTGCGTATTTCTAGCCATTGTGCAGTGTAGATAAAGGAACTGCAGCTTGGTTCCACACAGGACAAAAGTAAACTGCAGGCAAAAAAAAAAAAAAAAAAAAGTCTGCAAATGAGCTCATGATCAGAGAGGCACCTTTGCAGCTCAATGCAATACAATACAAACTGTACAGGGACACATTACATGCATTGCAACTAATTGCATTCTAGGAAACATTAAGGCCAGTGAGCAGCCTGGTTAATGGACAAGTGATGCAGGGTTGCTGCAGCATAGCTGGAATGACACCAGCTATTTGAGTACCTTTCCAAAACACCACGCGAATGCTTGAGCACCATTTGCAAGCCCAGAACGATCATATACCTGTGAGATTTAGTTCAAAAGTTGGGCATCATGCAGCACGTTGCGCGTGTTGCACTGGCGCTTTTACAGCAAACTTAATGCCCCCCCCCCCCCCCCCTCGACTTCTGCGTTTACTTGCTGCACAGAATATGCGTGATTGCGGATCTGCACCGTGTGTGTGTGAGTGTGTGAGTGTGTGCATGCACGCCGGCAGAGGTGCCGACTGCAGCCCGCTTACCACTTGGGTTCTTGTTCTTCTTGAGACTCTTGCCACAAAGACACTGCAGCATATGCGTTCCTTTGCTGAAAATGTTCCAAAGAAACCACATTGATTTGGACGAGGAGCGATCCAGCAGCTTAGAGACACCCTGATGAAGGAGAGCTCCTTATTTCGTTTGCATAATAAGAATAATAAGAATAAGGAGAATGATGAGAGGGACAGTAAGACGACGCGATCAGTTCTCCGGGACGGAGCATAGAAAAATAGGTATCCACCGAGGCTTCGGTGTCTTCATTCACGTGGTAAAATAGCCGCCGTAGGGCTCGTGCGACAAGGCAGCAGTCTTCTTAGTATCAAAGGGCGCCGCCACGCACAGTCCGTGTGAAAAATAGACTCTGGAAATCGCATGTGTTGCGCGAGGGGGGGAGACGCGGGCAGGGGAGAAGTGACGCGGGGACGGCGAGACGCGGCGGGTCTGCGCGCTGCAAAGCCGTTCGCCTGGAGTTAGTTCACCGCGCGGCGGAGAAACAACAAGGGTGGATCTGCACAGCATCCAAAAAGCCAAGAGGAGACGAGTCCTGCCTCAGAAGCGCAGATATCTCCGACACATTCACATGCGCTCTCCTTCCTCCGGGAAAGTCCCGAATCCAGCTGTTACGGCGTTTAGTTTCCACGTCCTCCGCTTTGCATCCTTCCCTGCCAGCCCCGTGCGATACTGTTTCCTCTAAAGACGCACGCGCGCGCGTATCTGTGCGTCCTGATGCTCAAGCTGCTCTTTTTGTTTGTTCGCTTGTTTGTTTTGTTTGAGTGGTTGCTCTCTTCGTCGGCGTTTCACGCGTCCATCATTGAGTCATTTGCATCCCGAGAAGAAAAAAAAAAAAAAAAAAAGTATTACGTCTGCTAAAATGACGCGGTCGCGTTTCACTTCGCCTCGACTCTGTGTGTGTGTGTCTGTGTGTGTGTGTGTGTGTGAGAGAGAGAGAGATGACGATGATGATGGTGGTAGTGGTGGTGATGATGATGATGATGAGGAGGAGGAGGAGGAGGGGTCGAACCGAAAGACAGAGTCGCTTTTGCGTTACGTAAACACGTGGCTCGTGCACCCTTCTGAGAGATGTTCTCAGGCTCCAAACTGTATAGGGGGAATCAGATACGTCCCAGGCCGCACACTAACATGCTAAATAATGTGTCATAATAGTGGGCTACTATAGTTACGGCACTACTAAGCTGTAAGCTGTATGATGCTGTTTTGGACACCACTCAGTGTGGTGCATGACAGTATTTGTTTCTCTCCACGTGTGGTAATATGCGGTTTCGCAGCAGATGCCTGCCATCTGGGTTTGTTACACCGGCTGCAGCTGACTACCGCATTAGCAGGCCTGTGGTTCCTAAATGGAAAAGAGCAGTCGCAATCTATCCTTTATTTATTCGTTCACCTTTAGTAATCACGTCATCCTGGTCAGTGTGTTGTCGAGGATCCAAAGCCTATCCAGGGAACACTGGGGTCAATCTATCAGTCAATACACTTACTGACATGTTTGGGGAGGTGGAAGGAAACTGGAGGACTTGCAAAACTTCACAAAGACACAGAGAGAACATGCAAACCCAAGATCAGTATCAAACCAGGGGACCCTGGGGCTCTGAGGCAGCAATGCTGCAGCACCGTGTTACTCTGTCGCAAACTAGTTTATCGATTATTGTCATTACAATGAATGGACAAATTGACTTTCCACCTGAGTGCCCAACTGCATGGTCACCAATTTAGGCGGGGTTTGGCACCAAATGACCAGTGGTGTTTCATAAACTAGGTGAATTACAAATGAATGAATAGCAAACCAGTAAGGACGTCTGGGGACTAGTCTAGTAGAGGAAAATAAAAAACAAACCATTCCTTTTCCTTTCTTTTTTAAGTCCTGTTATATCACAGGACATACTCATATAACCTGGAAATGAATAATGACACCAGTCTGGGTGTTAATAAATGCAGCAGGTAGTCGAAATATTAAAGCATTTTTATCAGCTCTAGACACAACATTGCAGCAAAAAAAGGCTTTATGGAATTCAGTCTTTCTAGATCTCATTTTTGGAAGAAATGTGGTTGATTAGGATTTGTCTATACAACTGGCTTATTGTATCAATCATAAGCCTTTTTGAATTACTAGATGTGATGTAAGGTAAAACAGTGATTTCCCAGTACAGTGTCTTGCTTTGTGAAAAACATAGAAGGCAGATGAAATAGTTTTCCACCAGTGAAACACAATTCACTTTACGTTGATTGTCAGAGTAATTGTGATTGCAGAATAACAAATTTCAAGCCCCTGGCAACATGGATTAAAATGTTAAACCAGCCCATCACCAGCAACCATACCATAGTCAAAGTCACTGAGATCACAGTTTTCCACCTTCTGATGTTTGATGTAAACATTAACTGAAGTTTTTGACCTGTGTGATTTCATGTATTATGCTGCTGGTTGGATAATTGCATGAATGAGCAGGTGTGCAGGTGGTGCTAATAAAGTGGCATGTGAGTGAATATGTCTTGGACCTACCACTGGTGAATGCTTATTAAATGGCAGACCTTCACAATTATTATTATCATTTTTTGTTTGTTTCATCTCATGCACAACATTTACAGAGAATGATGTGAAAAACAAAAAACATCCAGTGAGTGACAGTTCTGCATGCAGAAACACCTCGTTGAAGAGAGAGGTCAGAGGGGAATGGCCAGACTGGTTCGAGCTGACAGAAAGGATATGGTAACTCATATAACCATACTCTACAACCTTGGTGAGCAGAAAAGTATCTTTTAATGCACAGCATGTCAAAACTTGAGGTGAATGGACTATGGTAGCAGAATCCATTCTCTTGACACTCCTGCCAAACAAGAACGGGAATCTGAGGCTACAGTGGGCACAGGTTCAAAGAAACTGGACATCTGAAGATTGGAAAAATATCACCTGGTCTTTTTACAATCTTCACCTGTTGATGATGTGGTCTTATGCCTCAAAGTTTGATGTGCTGTGAATTCAATTTCCATAACACTTATCCTACACAGGGTCACAGCCTGGAGCCTATCCCAGGGGACTCGGGGCACAAGGCAGGGGACACCCTGGATGGTGTGCCAACCCATCTCAGGTCCCACACACATTCACACACTGTGGACAATTCAGAGATGTCAATCAGTCTACCATGCATGTCTTTGGACTGGGGGAAGAAACCAGAGTATCTGGAGGCAACCCCTGAAGCACAGGGGTGATCACAGGATGGAGGCAAGAATTGAACCCCCAACCCTGGAGGTGCGAGGCAAGTGTGCTAACCACTATGCCACCGTGCCCCCTGTGTTCTGAGTTCTTAGTTGTTTATCTGCTCATAGTAGATAATAAATATATAAACACACTGCATAGCATTAATATGTTATACAGTAGTCCTAAATGTTGTGATTCTACAGTCAGCAATTTGAGGTTCCAAAACCATGTAATACTGTATGTTCAAGAATATTAATTTATCTACGTATGTTGCATTTTGAAAAGTTTGTCAGTCATCTTACCAGTATTTGAAATGAAAGCTTTTTTTATTTTGTTAAAATAAAATTTTCTTTCATTTTCATTCATTTTACCTCTGTCAGTGGAAACTGATCTCATTTTAAAAATGTCAGAATGTGCACAATTCCATTCAATTTCATATACATTAAGTCATGATGAAAGGGGTCAATGTTATTTCCACCTTTATACCAAACTGTGACCTTCATAACCTTTCTCGCAAATCAAGTAAATGGTCTTCACAAGTCATGTGGTTTTTGTCCCACATTTTCAGGAGTGACATCGTGTTGATTAACGAAAAAGTTTTGGGATTTGTTTTTTGTTGTTGTTGTTGTTGTTTTTGTTTTTTAATAGAATTTGCTTGTTTAAATAGCACAAAGTGATTGGAATTGAACCCCAGTGTCACTGGACTGCTTGTTTTAAACTTCAACTACAACTGAACAATAACAGAATGAAGAAATGTTTATTAGTGGTGATGTAACAGCAATATCAGTAATGTCACTGACAGCTGTAAGAACTTGGTTAGTGGTGTTTATTAGCAAAGCCAGAAACACTAACAGCAACACAACTCACAATAACACACAAATCTGAGCTTTTATTTAAAAATAAATAAATAAATAATAATTTTTAAAAATGGAGGCAGGCCCCATATTTGCTTCAAGGTTACAGACCATTTGAAAACTAGTAAATATTTTATAGATTACACTGCACAAGATATTCTTTTACTTGTAACAAAACAGAGGTTGCATGAAAATATTTAGCCACAAAAATTATATATAAATTAAATTATCTTAGACACAAAATGGAAAAATAAAGAAATAACTCCTTATTAAATCAGTCACTGAGTAAACGCTGTTGGTAGTGGTTAGAAAGCTGGTGAACAGTATTTGCCCTCTCAGCTGTAGAATGTCCCAAATTCCATGTTTTGATTTGCATTTGACTGTATCTCTAAAACACCCATCATCCTGCCTACCACCTTTGTGGACCCCATGACAGGTGACTGTCTAAACACGTGGTGGAGCGTGTGTGTCATTTGTTGAGACATTTTGTGTCTCAACAGAGCCCAAAATGCCAGTGGATTTGATTAAAGGGATGTGCTCCATTCTTCAAATTACAGCATTAATCCACTTTAATGGCCTACTTTTGTTAAGTCCAGGTCTTGTTGCATGTCTGTAAGTACTGAGCCTACAGGGAGGTGGGCCACTTTGCAACAAAAAGCTATATTTCCTGTCAAAATTTCTAAGAGTGTCACAGCCAAATCGCTGAGTCTGGCAGTAATCCAACAAAAAACCCATGGGTTTTGAGAGAATTTTATTTATTTCACCATTAATGGTATAAAGCAGTACCAGTGTTGCTCAGTTTTCCTTGCTTGAACATTCGCATTGAAGTGATTCAGGTCTGTAGGAAGCTGAGAATTTCAATAAAGTGTACAGTGCATGGGGTGCTGAAGGGCCAGGACTGTAAACACTCAGTATTAACCTATTTGAGTAAACAGGAACAAAACCTTATTGTATGTTCTATATCACATTTGCAACAGGTTTCCAAGAAACAATGCCACCAACAGTGAAACTGTACCTGTCTAAGGAGTATGAGAAGGAAGTATGGGGTACTGGACAATCCTTTGTGGCACTTTGCATCAGGCTCTGTATTGATCTGTTTCGTGCAGAGTATCATTGCACCCTGGGGAATATCACCTGACTGTTTAGTTAAATATCATTTTTTTTAAAAACTATATTTGACCACACCTGCTGTAAACTGCAGACGCATAGGTATGTCTGTCCTTTTTTCAAAATTCAATTAATTTATTTATTTAATAACAGTCAGGTAAGTATTTGGACAGTGACAATTATTGAAATTTTGCCTCTGTATACCAACACAATGGATTTGAAATGAAGCAATCAGGATGTGATTGTCAATCAAGAGGTGAAAGTGTAGACTTTCAGCTTTAATTCAAGAGGTATAACAAAAATATTGCATTAATCATTTAGGCCATTCTTTTACATAGTCCCTCCATTTTGACAGGCTCAAAAGTAAATGGACAAACTAACTAATTATAAATATAAGGATTATTTTTAATACTTGGATGCAAATACTTGGCAGTCAATGACTGTCTGAAGTCTGGAACCTATGGACATCAAATCCACTGTGGTGGTCAATGAATTATGAAATTATGAAAATTGTCCAAATACTTATAATAATAATAATAATAATAATAATAATAATAATAATTAGTTACATTTATATAGCACTCTTCTAGACACTCAAAGTGCTTTACATAGTATGGGGAAAATCTCCTCAACCACCACCAGTGTGTAGCATGGATGCGACGGCAGCCATAGTGTGCCAGAACCCCCACCACACACCAGCTATTGGGGGAGAGGAGAGATATAGCCAATTCAGGGATGGAGATTATTAGGGGGCCATGATAGACAAGGGCCAATGGGGCAATTTCACCAGGACACCGGGGTGATACCCCTACTCTTTACGAGAAGTGGCCTGGGATTTTTAATGACCACAAAGAGTCAGGACCTTGGTTTAACATCTCATCCAAAAGACAGTGCACTTTTTACAGTATAGTGACCCCATCACTATACTGGTGCATTAGGACACACACAGACCACAGGGGGAGCACCACCTGCTGGCCTCCCTAACACCACTTCAAGCAGCAACCTTAGTTTTCCCCAGGAGGTCTCCCATCCAGGTACTGGCCAGGCTCAACCCTGCTTAAATTCAGTGGGAAACCAGGCAAGAACTGCAGAGTGATATGAACCTGACAGTACATTAAAGGTCCACTATGCTATGTACACAACTGCTGTGTGTACGTGGGTACTTATGTGATATATCTTTGGAAAGATAAGATATGTCACATAAGTACATGAATACATGAGTGGGTATTCATGTGGCATATCTTTGGAAAGCTAGAATTCTTGTGATTTGATTGATACAATCCAAGATACAAGATACAATCATAATAGCAGCTACAATCAACATATTTGTCAGACCACCAACATACAAACAAACAGTTACAAAATTGAGGCATCTCACCTCATAGTAGTCCACTGATCGATAACTGATCGTCTTGTTACACTGGCAAACGATCCAATGGATCCAAACGATCTAAACGATCCAATCAAGTAAAAAATATTTAGTCCAAAACACATTATTACATCAATAAATACCAACAGACTGTTGCTGCGTGATTTCAAATTACCGGCAGATGTGCCTAATCTTTAACATATCTCCATTATAACTTCAGTCCATATATAAACATTCCTGATATCTTGAAATCAAAATGGCCACTGCACTCTGACCTTTTGATTGACACCTCATAATTATAGACACACCCCTAAGAGTCTTTCACTCTACCTCGTTCTTTACTGAAATGTAAACGCAAACATGGCCGAATCCAATGCTAAATGGCCTGTACTGCTACAGACTATTGCTGTAGAAGAGAAAACAGTGACCAGACCAGGATTAAGTGGTTACTCAAAGTGAGTAAGTGAGTAAACTCAAATTCTTGACAGCATGCAATCTCATTTGGCAGTGGCTAAATTTTTATTTCCTTCTTTTTCTTTAAGAGCTGCTCTTCATTTGTTTGGTTGCTTAAAGCATGTGAAGCATGTTTATTTGAGCAATGGCTGCACAAATCCCCACAGCAAAGTCTGCTGTTGACAGCATGAGTATGCTGTTTGTCAACAAATCTACTTGCCATTCAATGGCTAAATAACACTATTTTGGAGTTGTGTTAGATTTTGTGGACCAATCTTTAAGTGATATTAGTTTGCTTTGGCACATCTGGTAGTCCTTGTAGTTACAAAATGTGATTACAAATGGTCACTGGAGACATGTTCGAGTGACTGGGCACTCCATTGCATTATGGATGTTGTGAAGTATTTTTGGTGCTGTTGAAATTTCAGTAAGTCCACCATGCCTATGGCAAAACTTGTCCTCAAATGGAAAAAGCCTCCAAAACACAGAGAGCTGGGAGTGATATCAAATAGCAGCTGATGCACTAATACGATTCAGTCATGTGCAGTGGGGCTGTGAAGTTTGTGGCCTACATCCCCCCAGTTTGATAACTGTGCACAGTCCCCAGCATTTGCCGCTGTAAGAACAGTCAAAGAGGGTAACCAACCTGCACTAAAGTTATCTTCGGCAAGCCCAGGGTGCGAGTTATAGGGGGACCCCCTCCCAAATAAGGCTTGATTCCCCCTGGAGGACGTCAAAATAAGATGTCACATACATAATTTTTAATAGTGAAAAATTGTTTGCATTTCTCAGTCTATCTGAAAAGAAAATGTCAATATAAATTTGACCACCCCTAAAATGGGTCATACTATTGTCAATTCATGAGGCTAAATGTGGGAAATACCACACAATCGTGCACTCAATCGGCTGAATGCAATGGAGATAGCACGGTAGATACCGTAAGTATCTACACTTTTTCTTGGAAAATAAATGTTGTAATCTAAATATAGTTGTATTTCAAGCATATATTTCCCACACAGTTCATCAAAATGAAATGTTTATGGTGAAATGATTAATTGTCTTCCTTCATTTGCATATTTGAGGAAACTGAAATATAATATACAGTATTCTTCTACTGTGTCATTACATATTTATTAGAATTTATTCTATATTAATATATATTATTTTAATGTATGCTTTTAACAGGGTAATTTGGATAAGTGTACAGGAAAAATGCCCACTGGGTTGTAGTAACTGGTCATAACAGATTGCAGCGCTTCAAAATTTTTAACTGTTTTTTAAGTCATACTGAAAATGCTAATTACATATGTAACTGTGGATGTATTCACTCATGCTGAGATGTTTCATCCTGGTCACAGTGACATGCAGAATTTGCTATAAAAAATAACTTACAACTTCACTCCTCCTAACTGCCAGGGGCAGTGTATAACACCTGGTTAACATCTGTCAGCAATGTCCTGAGGAACAGAGCTTGCCCTCAAAGGTGTTCAGAGATGACTGCTGCACTCCCACCACTGAGAGGGGTGATGTTAACCTTGTAAAAAGGAGAATGTGGTGGAGATGCTCCTCATAGAGTGGCATGTGTCTATGGGCTAAGGGGATGGCCTCCACCACCCAGCCTCAGACCTCTCTGCGGCTATGCAGCCCTGTACACAGCAAGCTGCTATGCACTGTGTGTTCTGATACCTTTCTATCATGGCCAGTAACTTTTTCAGCAATTTGTGCTACAGTAGCTTTTCTGTGGGACCAGATGGACTAGCCTTCGCTCCCAGCGTGCATCAGTGCACCTCGGGTGCCCATGACCCTGTTGCCAGTTCACCATTTGTCCTTCCATGGACCACTTTTGGTAGGTACTAACCTCTGCATACCGGGAACAACCCCCCAAAACCTGTCATTTTGGAGATGCTCTGACCCAGTCGTCTAGCCATTACAATTTGGCCCTTGTCAAAGTCATTCAGATCCTTACTCTTGCCTATTTTTCCTGCTTCCAACACATCATCTTTGAGACCCGACTGTTCAGTTGCTGCCTAATATATCCCACCCCTTGACAGGTGCCATTGTAATAAGATAATCAGTTATTCACTTCACCTGCCAGCAGTTTTAATGTTATGGCTGATTGGTGAAAATTACTGAGGATTGCCCCCATGCTGAAGGCAGTGTGAGGAAGGGGGGGCTCATTGGAAGAAGAATCCATGTCCCTAGGATGCTCAGTGCCAAGGCGGCAGTCACATAGCTGATACCCATAATTGTTTTCCAAGAGATTAAGACATAGTAGCATAGTTAGCAGTGTGTATATTCAGTACAATATGATTTATAGAGGGCAGTTCAATCGAAGTGTAGAAAAGCAGACACTGAAACCCCACTCCCACAGGTGAGGGAGCACCAACTACATGATGCTTGTTTTTTGAGATGTTCAGACTTAAGGCTAGTGGAAAATACAGTGTTCAGTAGTGTTTAAAAATAATTCTTGTTGGCTTATACAAAAAAATAAATATGTTTGCCCTAGCACTGGAAGGTTAGGATGGCACTCCGATCTCTCCTATGTCAGAGTGGCCCTAGCCAATCATTGGCATCTATGAGCTCATTTATGCAGAAGAGGATAGTTAGCATTTTTCCAGTGTGATGTAGCACTAGCAGTTTCAAAAAAGGTTGGTTGGCTTTATGTGCTTCAGAACAACCACATACTGACCCTGAGAACTAGCCAGTGGATTGGGATTTACTAAAATTGGGGGAACAATGGGGTAAACTAATTCTTGGAATATGAGAAAAGGGAACAAACCCTTAAGAGAGGGCTAGCCACAACTTTGGAGGGCAGGACATTGACAATAGTCACACACTGGTAGTGTGTTTATGTAGTATGTCATGCACACAGGTGAGAAGAAAAAGAGGAACGATGGTTGTATGACAGCAGCATTTCTTGCGAATACTGTGTCATATGTATTGTCCCTGGTGGTGAGGAGGAGTGAAATAGAAGTATTTGGTTGATACAGAGGCAAACATTAGTTTTTCGCTTTAATCTCTCCATGGAGTTTTCATTTGACCTTGATTTGATTTTAGTACCTTGAATGAAGAGTCAATGCATCTTATTTTATTTAGAGATGTGGCCAATGTCAGTCCAGATGGAGACTCCCACTATGATATTTATCACAAGTGGGCATGTTGGTGCAGAGAATATACCCCAAAGAATACAATGCAACCGCCTGCCAACAATGGTGTCCTGTACTGTTCTGAGAGCAGACAATAGAAATTAAACAAGCGTTTGGTTAATAAGGGATGAGTCATAAATGTGTGGGATTTATCAATTTATTTTCGTACTGTGAGTGTGACAGTATGGGAGTTTTTTACACTCAATTTGGTTTTAACCAGTTCCTATGAGAATAGTTAAATATTACATGTTACCACCAGCAGATTTGGAGGGTCAAAGCAGTCTGATATCTTTTTGGCCAGTGCTGGCCTCACAACTTTGCCTGGCAATATGCTTGGAGCAGACTGCATAGCAAGGTTTGAATTAGCATACATTTGACTATTTGGGGAGTAAAGGCCCTGGTGCCCAGCTCATCCAAAGAGACTGTTATTTTGTTGAAGGCTTTTTAAAGCCATAAAATACACAGACCTGGTACTGGGACTCTTCTTACAGCAAAAGAGACAAAGTAGGTAGTGGAAGTTTAAACTGGAGGCTTGACCAGTGTACATTCACTTTCTTTGGGTACAATGTGCTGTGTCCTTAAAACAGCACATGAACACAACACTTTAAATGTTATAATTCATACAATAGTTAAATTAAATCTGAGTGCAAAAAAGTTATAATAATAATAATAATAATAATAATTTGTTATAATAATAATAATTCATTACATTTATATAGCACTTTTCTAGACACTCAAATCGCTTTACATAGTATGGGGGGAAATCTCCTCAACCATTACCAGTGTGTAGCATCCACGTGGATGATGAGACGGCAGCCATAGTGCGCCAGAACGCCCACCACACACCAGCTAATATGTGAAAAGGTCACTGCATTTATTACGGACCTAAACTACACAGGCATAAAACAGACATTCGTGAGTTGTGACTAAAGGGCTGCGTATGGTATTGGTATCGAACAATTTAGAAAAGAAGAACAAAAAGAATTTGTTGATCATGAGAGAACACACACTAATAGCTTACTGTTACTATAGTAAAGGACGTAACTTCCATGCGTGAGCATAAGCGGCAGTTAAAATACACACTGTGAGTAACATACAGTATCTCACAAAAGTGAGCACATCCCTCACATTTTTGTAAATATTTTATTATATCTTTTCATGGGACAACACTGACGAAATGACACTTTGCTACAATGTCAAGTAGTGAATGTATAGCTTGTATAACAGTGTAAATTTGCTGTCCCCTCAAAATAACTCAACACACAGCCATTAATGTCTAAACCGCTGGCAACAAAAGTGAGTACACCCCTAAGTGAAAATGTCCAAAATGGGCCCAAAGTGTCAATATTTTGTGTGGCCACCATTATTTTCCAGCACTGCCTTAACCCTGCTGGGCATAGAGTTCACCAGAGCTTCACAGGTTGCCACTGGAGTCCTCTTCCACTCCCCCATGACGACATCACAGAGCTGGTGGATGTTAGAGACCTTGCGCTTCCGTTTGAGGATGCAATAGGCTTTAGGTCTGGAGACATGCTTGGCCAGTCCATCACCTTTACCCTCAGCTTCTTTAGCAAGGCAGTGATCATCTTGGAGGTGTGTTTGGGGTCATTATCATGTTGGAATACTGCCCTGTGGCCCAGTTTCCGAAGGGAACTGCTTCAGTATATCACAGTACATGTTGGCATTCATGGTTCCCTCAGTTAACTGTAGCTCCCCAGTGCCGGCAGCACTCATGCAGCCCCAGACCATGACACTCCCACCACCATACTTGACTGTAGGCAAGACACACTCGTCTTTGTACTCCTCACCTGGTTGCCGCCACACATGCTTGACACCATCTGAACCAAATAAGTTTATCTTGGTTTCATTAGACCATAGGACATGGTTCCAGTAATCCATGTCCTTAGTCTGCTTGTCTTCAGCAAACTGTTTGCGGGCTTTCTTGTGCATCATCTTTAGAAGAGGCTTCCTTCTGGGACGACAGCCATGCAGACCAATTTGATGCAGCGTGCAGCGTATGGTCTGAGCACTGACAGGCTGACCCCCCACCCCTTCAACCTCTGCAGCAATGCTGGCAGCACTCATATGTCTATTCTGCAAAGCCAACCTCTGGATATGATGCTGAGCACGTGCACTCAACTTCTTTGGTCAACCATGGTGAGGCCTGTTCTGAGTGGAACCTGTCCTGTTAAACCGCTGTATGGTCTTGGCCACCGTGCTGCAGCTCAGTTTCAGGGTGTTGGCAATCTTCTTATAGCCTAGGCCATCTTTATGTAGAGCAACAATTCATTTTTTCAGATCCTCAGGAGTTCTTTGCCATGAGGTGCCATGTTGAACTTCCAGTGACCAGTATGAGAGAGTGTGAGAGCGATAACACCAAACTTAACACACCAGCTCCCCATTCACACATGAGACCTTGTGACACTAACGAGTCACATGACACCGGGGAGGGAAAATGGCTAATTGGGCCCAATTTGCACATTTTCACATAGGGGTGTACTCACTTTTGTTGCCAGCGGTTTAGACATTAATGGCTGTGTGTTGAGTTATTTTGAGGGGACAGCAAATTTACACTGTTATAAAAGCTGTACACTCACTACTTTACATTGTAGCAAAGTGTCATTTCTTCAGTGTTGTCCCATGAAAAGATATAATAAAATATTTACAAAAATGTGAGGGGTGTACTCACTTTTGTGAGATACTGTATATGGTCTCATTTACATTTTTGTGGCTGTAAGTTATTTGTTCAAATTCAGAGTCATATGCTATTTTAATTAACAGTATTTTATCAGCTTGCTTCATTCACACTCAAGACTTAAAGTGACCTCAAGACAACAGGTAAACTTTATCTTAAATATGCACTAATTTGCATTTGGCAAAAATCCATTTTCATCAAAGGGATTTAAAGATTTTTTTTTTGTTTTGTTTTGTGAGAACATACTTAGTGGTAAGACATTGACATAATAGGTTATTAAAATATTGTTCCATCCATCCATCCATCTTCTATACCGCTTAGCCTTACTGGGTCGTGGGGAACCTGGAGCCTATCCCAGGGAGCATGGGGCACAGGCGGGGGACACCCTGGATGGGGCGCCAGTCCTAAAATATTGTTATTTCATGAAATTATTAAACTATCCAGACAAATGCACATTTCTCATAGGTGGAAGACATTGTGTGTGTTCCTGCAACCATAATTGTGTTGATTTGGATGTATGTTTGGATACCTTGATACAGTTGAAATATTTTGTTCCCCAACACAGTGGGTATTTGCATTTACTCATTTGGCTGAATCGTTTATACAAAGTCTCAGGATTTATAGATGAGCATTAAGGCTCTTGCACAAGGACCCAACAGTGGCAGTACTGGGATTTGAACCCACAACCTTCCACTCAAGTACCCAGATCCTTAACCAGTGATCCACCAATTCCCTTGCTGCTACCTTACACCTCCAGAGTCGCCAGATTGATTCTGTGCTTGGTTTAGTGTCTGTGCACATGTGCTCTCCATGTCTGTGTGGGTTTTCTCCGGGTTCTTTGGTTTCCTCCCAACTCCCCAAAATGTGCCAGTAGGTGGAATGGCCAATATAAGTTGCCCCTTGGTATGAATGATTGTGTGTATGCGAGTGTATGGTGTCCTGCGATGGACTGGCATCCCATTCAGAGTGTATTCCCAGTGTTCTGAGGATAGACCCCGGATCCACTGTGACCCTCGCTGGTATAAAATGGTATTTAAACAGCGAGTCTAAAATATCTTTTACAAGCAACTAAAGTTTGATAGGGATTTGAGATTGAAGCAGAAATGGCTTGACCTAATGTACTGTTGAGGTTAATGCAAGCAACTTTGACTTTATGTAACAGTCTTTCAGTCATGGCCTTGATTTAGCCTCAGTGAAGCAGCAGCCAGGTAAATTGTCAGAGATGCTAATGCATCTCATTTGCCTGTCTATAGCCTGGGTTGAGTCCCTGTGGATGCTCAAGCTTTTTGATAATCATCTTAGAGATTTGTTTTGAGCGCCTCAAACAGAAATAACACAAACAATGGTTCATCGCATTCTATCGTGTTCCACCAATAGATGGCTAGATGATACGATGACACTGGTCTGTTTCTATTATTTTTAAACATACAATGCATTTCACTTCCATATTTTTAAAAAAAGTTTAAACATGGGGTGAATAGTGTTAATTGTCTGTGACTAATTTGTGTAAAGGGGCAGACAACTGTTTGCAGAATTAAAAATGTATTTTCTAGCATTACACTTGGAAATAAGCTTGTTTAATCACTGGCTCCACACTATATCATGAGTGTGAGACATTGGTGTGGAAACATTAAATGAACTTACCCTTGTACGCTGCAGCTACTTGTGACTCTGATCTCCTGCAGTTAACACACTCCGAGCAGAGCTGGAGGAGAGGAGGTGCAAAAACAGCTGTTAAAGCAATCTTAGCTGTTCATAACTAAGAATACAGTAAATCCTGGACTGGAAGTAAATTTGTGTTCTGTTTCTCAAATATTAATATCATTACAATTTGCATATTAACTTATTTCAGTGAAGCTAAACTAACCAGCTTTAATTAAACGTAACAAACAACTCCATAAGAATGATTATCAAATGAACAATGGTTTCATTCTAATAATACACTATAAAGTCCCAGTCCAATTCAAATAGTTTTAGGCCCTAAATGAAGCCAATAAGACAGAAGTTATTACAGTCTCTGTCCTGCAGTAAACTGATGCACTAATCTGATGTCTATTCTGATGTCTATTCTGATGTCTGTTAAATTGTTTAATTTGTACTTTATATTTGCACAAGTCACAATTTAATTGTTTAAAATGCTTGTATGATTACAGAAAATAATCATATCAAATACTGTAAAATACTGTGAGATCCTTCATCGCCTAACTAAAAAAAAATGCGAAAAGATTAATAAGACCTGATTTATGAAGATATCATCTAAGTGAATCCACTTGGCCATCTAATATATGAATACTAAGATGACTTTTAATCTTTGTGTATGCCAGATTCATAGCCACTGCAGTAACGAGAGAGAGAGAGAGAGAGAGAGAGAGAGAGAGAGAGAGAGAGAGAGAGAGAGAGAGAGAGCAACAAGCATCAAAAACATCAAGTTGAATAATCACTGGAGACAGGTATACACTACAGAACTTTCAGCCTAATTGTATCCCTAATTTGGCTTTTCTGACCATTTGTATTCTAAATTGGAAATTAATTTCCATGTCAGGAGTTCAATCAGAAGTTGGTGTGAGAGGACAAACAAGTGAATCTTAAGTCTTAAGTCTCATAATGTGAAATATACAGTGAAGAAACTGAAATATGCAACAGACAATGACAGGGGGAAAAAGGTGAAGTGGAGTATAAACACTTAGTATGTGTAGTGAATGGCAGATATGGAAGACCTGTTTAACTTAAGATATCTGCGTTTTTCTGATTACTTCTTCATCCAGTTTGCAAACAAACTTCTTATGCTTTAGTCAGTTATGTCTAGTTCTTGTTTACTCTCTGTGTGTGAAACCTGTTTTACAAGTCTTATAAGTCATGTAGTTCATGGCCAGCTTTAGTCTGTGTGGAACAAAGCTCACACATCTTCCTTTTCACTGCAGACGTATCCTACTGAAGACGTGAGCATGGCCAGAGCTCCCCTTGAGGGCTGTTGCCTTGGCCACTTTCCATCACAGCATGAGGAAAACATCTTACAGGCTCCTTGCGGGAACACAGCTGGCTCTTTCCTTCAGTAGAGACCAGCACTCACAAGCAAAACAAGTGGGAAATGTGTGTATTTGTCACAGAGTGTAAATGTGTAGCACAGCCAACATGGGACCCACGTCCAGAACTGGATTCTGTGATTTCTGTGATGTATGTGATTGATTTCATTTTCTACGTATATGGTTGATTTCACAATGTTTTTTTCCCCCCCCAAAGCAAAACACCCTCAAACTCAAGTGAGATAGAATACATCAAGCAAATAAGACATGACACAAGATATTTCACAACAGTAAATGAATGGATGAATGAATGAATGGAGAAAGAAAGAAAGAAAGAAAGAAAGAAACAAACAAACAAACAAACAAACAAACAAAGATTAATATTTGCCAATTGGCCTGATCCAATAGATGATTGCCAGAAATTACGTTATATGTAATCTTTATACATATATAAATACAAGATTATATGTAATTGTATACATCCACTGATGATTTTAGATATCCACATTATAATTGGTATGTCATCTTCTGATTTACATTTTAACACAACACTTTTTTTTTTTTTACTATCACTAACAAGCTGTAAGTTTTATAGAATGTTCATGCCATAGTGTAATTTCCTACAAGACATATCTTTGGATATGCTTGGAAGTCAATGTCATGAATATCTTCAATAAAATAAAATAAAAAATTGTTGATTAATTTTCTATAACAGCAGCTCTGACAATAGTGTGGCTGCAAATCAAATCACAGGTTTATATTAGTGGGCTGTTGTTGTTTTTTTTAACTTTTCTGTACAGCAGTGTATAATGTCTTGTGGTCACATACTGGGTCTTCATTTACAAAATCATATTCAGGTAAACAGTTCGCTTCAATGCCGATGTGTTGCGTTAATGCCTAAATCGGATATCGTTAAGCAGTACACGTCTGGTACAGGAAGCTCAGGAAATTCAGCAGGCTCAGAATAGATTAGACACCACTGCTCGTTAATTAGACACCAACAGGTCAAATTGTGCAATAGGGATCTTAAGCACATGGACTACACCTTTGGGGAGAGAGGCTTAGCAAACACACTCGTGTGTTAATGATGCCCGCTCCTGACTGCTTTTTTCCGAGACTCTCCCTTGATGTAATTCTCTGGAACACTCCAAACCACTGAGACCTTCTCAGCCTCCTCTTTGATTCCCTGTCCACATATTAGACACAAGACTGTGCTGATGAAAAGAAGTCACCGGTAGCGCAGCTCATCTGGGAGGAAAACGACAGCAGGTTGTTGTGGTGTTAAGAGCAGATCTAAATGTTGACAGTGTGACGTCTTTGAAGTAGTCTTCAGTGTGAAATTAAAGCTGAACAATACATATGCCCATTTTACAGCCATTTCAGTAGGCCACTGTTTTATCTTCAGCACACCCTCAGCAGGGATCTTTATGTCTCATGACTAAGCAAAAAACAGACACACTTAAATCATTATTAGTGATCTGGAGCGACTCCACAGCCAGCAGCATTTTATATATATATATATATATATATATATATATATATATATATATATATATATATATATATATATATATATATATATATATATATATATATATATATATATATATATATATAAAGAGAGCGCCTGAGAGAGAAGGACAGTTGTGAAAAGACAATTGAGTTTTCTGACACCGTGAAGCACCAACAGCTTTAAGAGCTCTTTACCGATTATGCTAATGTCCTCAAGCCATCTATTCTACATATTTTAACCTCTCTAGCCTTCAACTGAGAAATGACACAAATCAGCGTTTTAGTCACAGAGAGGACTATTATAAATGACATTTAATGATGAAAATGAATTAAACATTAGTTTAGACCTCAGGTTACACATTACAAAGTTAGCAGTTGAATACATGGAAATGAGCTATAATTGACACCTACTATCACCTAAATGGGCTGTATGCGTCAGCGCAAAGCTCATTCATGAGAGCAGTTACACAGTTGACAGGAGTTCATATAACTGTCACTGTTACAGTAATACAGGGTGTCCCAAAAGTCTCCATACATAGAGGACTATGTTTGCCAGCACCACACTGGTTGTGCCTTCATCAGTGGACGTTCGTGGACGTCCACTTTTCGTGTTGGTCCGCAACACTTCTAGTCTTTTTGAATTTGTCAATAAGTTCGGCAGAAGTGTTGTTTGTGATGTGCTTTTTATGTTTCCTGTTTAAATCCATCGCAAACTTGCGACAGCTTCCTGATCCAGCCATGAGAAAATTTCAACGCGTTCTTCTTTTGTCAAAGGCATTCTTACAGGCTATCTGAAAATATATATATATATATATATATATATATATATATATATATATATATATATATATATATATATATATATATATTATATAAACTAAGTATTAAACAGTCTCTCCAGGATTTTGTGATTTTGCAATTGCAGAATCAAGCAAACTCTGCAATATTCGGAGGAGCTTGCAATTTTTCAAAATTTCCACAGATTTTCCACAGATTTGGGCCAAGACGCGTCATGTGACATCGTCACAACGCATATTCAGTCAAAGTCCTCTTCAATTCACGTCCGTCGAACATGAGTACAGTTAAAAGGTCTCATTTACCAACAAACATCACTGCGAAAGACCGTGCAAAACAATTTGATGCAATTGCAATTTCACCAATTCAAGTAGTTCAATTCAAACCGCACCAGAGGCTAAAGAGACACAGATCAGCTGAGCAGAGGATACTCACTCTCTCCTGATATAACCAAGGTTGCAATAAAATACAAAAAAATACATCCTATTAGTCACTACCAGCTATCATGGTCCTCTAGCTCATCAACTTCTCAACTGGGGATAAATTGGCTGACTCTCATCTATCATTTCAAGCTTCAAACCAAATTCAAGAACAAATAAATGTTCAGTAAAAGAAAAGCTAAACACCATCAGTCCGTTTTCCTCTTATAGTAGAATATCAAACTCTTTCAGGTTCTCACTCATATTTGATTTCTCTCACAGGCTCTCACTCTCTCTGCCTCCTGATTGGCTGTGGCTCCTGCCAATCACTGTGTGGTCAGACTTCTTGCATGCCTGATATTCTGGATTGATGACATTTGACATGTCTAAGCAGGCATGCCTGCAAATTTCCTGCCAATTCCAACCAGACACCCAGACAACGTGAACTGTGAATGCTGTGTATGAAAACGTATGTACTGTATCGGTGATTCTATATGAACCATGGCCAACAAATGTCTGTCCTGTACTTAAACAATAGAAACTACAAAAGGACTACAAACAACAATATGTCTAAATGTCCAATATGACTTTTATGTCCCTGCAATAAACTTAAATATAATGATAGGACATAATATAAATTCCAAAAAATAATTCAAACCTCTGGATTTAAAATGTTTTTTAGAATGTGTAATGTATTTCCTGTAATAAAGTACTGTTCTTATGAGCTAAGAGTCATTTAAAATGCATCAAATTAATTTCTATTATGTCTCTGAGGGAGTTCATCCGAACTAAAACAAAAATAGTAACAAAAATCTATGAATAATAGAAAAGTTAATGTGTTGTAACAACAGATCCTGATTCTTTCATAATTCTTTCTTGTATTTCATCATATTATGTAAAGTATTCACAGTGTGTGATTTTGTCCCTAAAATAAACATTTTAAAAAAAGCCAAAATGACTGAGTCAAGAATGAAACAATACTCTATAAAATGATGTTCCTGAGCTGCTGTGAGTTACAACGGCGTTTTAGTGCCACGTAAAATAAATAAATAAATAAATAAATAAATAAATAAATAATATTACTAGAATAAAGTCGTAATATTTTGAGAATAAACTCGAAGTAATACGAGAATTAAGTAGTAATATTTTGAGAATAAATTCAAAATTACGAGAAAAAGTCGTAGCATTGTGAGATTAAAGTCGTAATATTTTGAGAATAAAATCAAAATTATGAGAATAAAGTCAAAATTACGAGAATAAAGTTGTACCAATACAAGATTAAAGTCATAATATTTTGAGAATAAAGTCAAAATTATGAGAATAAAGTCAAAATTATGAGAATAAAGTCTAAATTACGAGAATAAAGTCGTACCAATACAAGATTAAAGTCGTAATATTTTGAGAATAAAGTCAAAATTATGAGAATAAAGTCTAAATTATGAGAATAAAGTCGTACCAATACGAGATTAAAGTCGTAATATTTTGAGAATAAAGTCAAAATTACACCGCAGTAAAGGTGGTTTTATATTGGACATTCGCAAATTCGAGATTAGTAAACACACAAAAAGGACAAAATGTATATTAAAAATATATTCAGTTGTACTTTGTTTTCTGTCCACTCCGGCGCAAGAAAATACACATTTTGTCATTTTTGTGTTATTTCTTGAGAAATAGAAGCGCGAACCACGAATCTGCGAATGTCCAATTTAAAACAACTTCACTGCGGTGTAATTTTGACTTTATTCTCAAAATATTACGACTTTTTTCTCGTACTCTTAACTTATTTTATTTTCTTACGTGGCACTAGAACGTAGTGAGCCGCCCTGACGATCCTGTAATAGTAATATATTCTTGAGAGTGTAATGATCCAATACGATCAAAAGGGGGTGGTGTCGTTATACTGTTTCTCAAGCCTGCAGTACATGTGCATTCATTATATTTCAATGACCACTCTCCTCACAGTGAGAAATCTAATAATCTAAACATGATCCAAATGTACCTGAACTAATAATATGTTGATCATAACTGAGTGATTTAGCACGACGTGGTTAATACAACCTTTGTTTGCATTTCTGTTTATTATAGTCACTCTGGTAATAACAACAGTGCCAAGGAAACAGTCTCCATAGCTTATAATCCTTATTAGCAATACATACACACATATATGTTGTGTGTGTGTGTGTGGGGGGGCTACCATGGGGGGTTGTGGAATCTGCACTTGTCTTTTATTACTTATTATAAGTTAATATGTTCTGTGTAGCCATGATGATGATGATGATGATGATGATTGTTGTTGTTCACAATTATTTAGTAACAGACAGTCAGTACAAATATAACAAGTAATTTACACTCATCTGTAAATCTGTAAGTCTGCAGAAAATATGAGATGAGCTTTGCAAACATGCACAGTATTCCAGATCCTTCAGGAACTAGCCCTAAATAAGTATCTTTGCAATAGGCCAATGAATTTGTTTTAAAGCTGCATCCTATCGAGCATAGCTTTATGCAATGAGTTGACCATACTTAAACTGAAGTAAACTAATGTAGGAGTACAGTCTTTCTCTAGACTAATGATGAACGGTAAATTGTGACTCACCATGAGCTACATCGTACTGCAAATATGTCCGTCTAGATGTATCAGATGCTTACAGAGATGCAGATGCAATGAGAGCAAGTCACCACTCTATCTCTGTCCTTGAAAAGAGGGGGTATGAGCAATCATGCTTGTGCCTAAAAACAGAACTAACCCAAAAATTTTGGCTTTAGATGCCAAACTACTCCATGTGTGTGAGATATCAAGGCCAGGTACTTGTGTTCCATTTTATTCACATTAACTTTGACTGCTTACTTGTTCTGCCTTCTAGGGTACTCTGGTCTAATGCACTTTCAGGGCACTGAACATTCAGATTGGACGGGAAGTTTAACTAGGACAAGCTTTATATGGATAAGAGGGCAATTTCTGAGAGGTTTTTTTAGAAATCTTTAGCTGTTGTCCCAAAGCTTTTATCTTAATATACTGTATATAACTATAGCCACATAATCTGTAAATGAATGCCATATGAAGTAGCTCATTGTATCAGAGACAATGTGTAGCTGATTTCTGCTTCTCTGTGACTGTCATGACAACATGACAGACTCCAACCAGACTGCACTAAGGTCTGTGTTCAGTTTGAGCTGCGTTTGTTCCCTCTGCTGGAGGTTTGATTCACACACCACCATGCAGCATAAAGCTCACCAGCCACTGCTGCCCTGCGCCAACAAATACCTGCAGTACAGGTGGGATAAGAGCGGCTATGACATACACAACAAAAAGGTAAGACATTGAGCAGTAAATGGATAGAGAGATTTATTTCCTTTTTAGTTTGGTAGTGAAGAAGCTGTATAGGATTTGTGTTCGGAAAACCGAAAAATTAGTGCAAGTGTCGCCACTGCTTATACAGACTATTCAGGTCAGGCACTATGTTACTTTTCAAGGTTCAGTCTGTGAAGGCGATGGTCAACACGACTCCACCTAAGATCTATGATCACGTTCTTGTGAACAGGAAAAAGAGAATGGTAAGAGAAAAGATTAATTACTTAATCCTGCATAACTTTCGTTAAATGTACACTGCAGAAAAAAAAATTAAGCCTTCGGTGGTTCATTGGGTAGTTCTTATATCTGATACAGAAACTGTAGAGTTTGTACATAGAACATTTAAGGCTTCCCCAAGAGGTTTGTCTGAAAAATTCTTAAGTTTAACCATCTTCAAAGAATATATATTTATTTCAAAGCTGTGAATTTACATTTCCCAATCTGATTTTACAGTGGTGTGGGTACACAAGCAAATAAGTAGAAAATGCATATACATTGCAAATGTAACTTTATTTATGGAATGCTAAATTATTAGACAAAAAACTGGCACAGTGGGTAGTGCTGCTGCTTTTACAGCTCCAGAGTCCTGTCTGTGAGCTCAGGTTACTGTGTGTGTGGAGTTTCACTTGTTCTCCCCGTGTCCTCTGGGTTCTCCGGTTTCTTTCCCCTGTCCAAAAACATTCAGGTATGTGGATTGGCTATGCTAAATTGCCCCTAAATATGAACAACTGTATGAATGTGTTTGTCTTCATGGTGGCCTGCAGTGCACTGGCATCCCTTACTGGGTGAATTCTCCCACCTTGCACCCACTGTTCCCAGTTAAGCTCCGGATCCACCATGACCCTGACCAGGATGAAGTGGTTAGTGAAGGTGTATGAATGAACAAACTTTCATAAACAGCTTTCTAGCTATGAGTATTTCATCTCAGCCAAAAATCCGATTTGTGAACTTCAGATAAATATTGACTATGTAAAAAAAAAAAGATAACAGTGATAATGATAGTTATTTACAACTTATCTACATTTCTCCAGATTTCATACATTTACTCCATCGTTACAGTTCATCTCTTAAGTGAAGATCTAACATTACAATTCTCATCATTCTTATTCTTATATCACCTTTGAATAACACCACAGATGCTCAATCATGGACCTAGAAATATACGATCCTGCAGGTTTCATGGCAAAGCTAACACACTTTTCAGGCACTCTTTGATACTTTCCTTAGTTGGATCAGGTATAGCCCAGTGTTAGAACTGACATTTTTCAGAATGTACATCTACAGAAAATACGTTTACCAACCTTTCCCTTACACCTTCATAATGCTTCATTGATCATTTCATTAAACAGTGATGGCATTTCTTGTTTCTTATTAATGCTCTACTCCACCAGCTGGAGGAAGAACGACTTTCAAAGATCCAAAGAGAAAATCTTAAGCTACTGGATAAAATATCCCACATCAAGCAAAACGCTGGGCGAATTGACTGTAGAAATGAGTATGTGAATAAAAGGTAAGCATTTTATGGTCCTGGGATTTAAACTGAACCACTGAGTTAACACTGCCACTGTGTTCAATTAAATTAAAGCAAATATCCCTTGTACCTCAAATTCAGGCTTGACACAGACAAAAGGCAAGAAGCGCTGCTTGAAATTGTGAAGGATAATAAAATAACGCTCCGACGTTTATCACAATGCGCACCATACTACAGTGTACAGGAGTGGAATGAACAGTGGATAAAAACGCTTGATCTTATGAAGAGCATTGGGCGATTCCCACCATTAAGCCATGTTCAGGTGATGTATGAAGTACCACTGGACCCTGTGTTGTCTGTCAGTCGTCACCTAAAGACGTTATCATTACATTTCTTCGGTAGGATGTTCTAAATTATTTCTCTCTCAAATGCAGATCACCCATCCAGTATCCTACAACACATGTCTTTGGCCTGGTGGAAGAAACCAGAGTACCCAGAGGAAACCCCCAAAGCATAGGGAGAACATGCAAACTCTGCACAGACAGGGCAGAGGGAATTGAACCCACAACGCCAAAGGTGTGAGGCAAATGTGCTAACCACTAAGCCACCATGCCCTACTCAAATACAGATCATCCACGTTATTTACTCTGCTATTTACAGCCATCTGTAGATGTTTTGCCATAGAAAACCATGATGTTATCTAAAGGGAAAGCATAAGAACACATGAGATGATTTTCTACACAATGAAAAGGAGGTGACAGTGGAACTCGAAGAAATAGACAAGAACATGCAGAAAGAATCAGAGGCACAAGTTCATAAATTGACCAATACTTTCAATTTTACTTTCAGATAATCAGGTTTATATGAATGACCTTTTATAGTAGAAGTATTGTATAAAGCTCAAATCATTGTATTTAACAGACTTCGCTACACAAACTACAATCACTGAACATTAACTGATTACATGTAATATAATGATTATTAGCCTGTAGTTTGAGTGCACCAATGTTACATGGCACCCCCTAGGCTTAGACTACAAAGATACTGTACATTCATTTACGAGCTCCTGAAGAATCTTCAGTTTGCTAAATATGAATGAGTGAGTGAGTTACAAAGCCAGCTCCATGAGGTTCTTTGTATCTAAAATGAACTAACTGAAGCATATTAATTTAATGAGATGTTCCTTTAAGCGCTAATCGTTAAGGAAATTCACAACATATTTTCCACGTGACTTCAACAAGAGAGACAAGATGGTGGCTGGAAGACAAGCATTTGGTTTACTGTAGATGGGTGTGAATATTTTACTTGAATGTCGAAGCATATACAGTCAGGTCCATAAATATTTGGACAGTGACAAAGTTTTTGTTAGTTTAGATGTCTACAACTGTATTGAAGTTGAAATAAATAATAATAAATAATGAATATGACCTCAAAGTGTCTTCAGTTTTGACCACATAAAAAAAAGTGCTGTACAATGGATATAAAAAGTCTACACACCCCTGTTAAAATGGCAAGTTTTTGGTGAAGAAAAAATTTAATTACATCATATAAAAAATAAGTGAAAAACAATCAGAAACATTTTATGGAAAAATACAAATTTTTTTTTTTTTTTTTTTTTTTTTTTTTAAAGTTACAATAACAATAACCTGGCTGCATAAGTGTGCACACCCTTTCTTATCTGGGGATGTGGCTGTGTTCAGAATGAACCAATCACATTCAGTGCTCAAAAGTAATTATCATACAGCTGTCATCAATTACATTATTCTGATTAGCCCCAAATAAAGATCAGACGTTTCTGTAAGATTTTTTTTTTTAACCTCTTCTTGGTTTCATCTGACTGCTGAAGCCACAGTCTGCAAAGAGCTAACAAAGCCTGTACAGGGTCTCAGTGTCAAATGGAATTGATCAGGAGAGAGGTATAAAAGAATTTCCAAAACATTAGATGTACCATGGAACACCGTGAAGGCCGTTATCAACAAACAGAGAAAATGGAGCATCACAGTGACATCAACAAGACCAGGACGTCCCTCCAAAATTTACAAAAGGACAAGACAAAACTTACCAGGGAGGCTGCCAAGAGACCTACAACAACATTAAAGGAGCTGCAGGAATGTCTGACAAGTACTTTAAATATTTGTTTGTGTTGCTGCCTTAGCCTTTGCTACAATCATTAAAAAAAGAGCATAACAATTTTAATGTCTAATATACAATATATATTCCTGTAATTGACTTTGTTCAATCACTGCTATGATGCTAAAACTCTTTATAGATTTGCAACACTCCATGTTACAGAGTTACTGAGCTCCTAAAATCCAGTGACCCTCACAGATGAGTACTACTGTGCAGCAAGACAAATGTAGTGCCTATAGTATTTTGGACAATTGACACATTATATATTGTAATTAATTATATGTTATTATAGGCAACTTACTGGAAATAAACATATGAAATCTGAGGATTAGTTATGTAGCTAGTCATATATTAACAATCTGTAAATTGAAATACAATTGTGTGATGCAACCTTTTCAGTGACTAAGAGTAATACTGTCCTATAACTATTTTAATAATATGAAGTACTCTGAATGTACTCTGTTGACTTTGGTAAACTTTAAAGAAAACTAAATGCCCACTCACACTTGCAAATTTTTTGTCAGCAAACATTTGCAATAAGAATTGAGAAACACGTTATTTTCAACTGAATTTGCTGCTGTGAGACTTCTGGTACAGATTTTGTAAGCAGAACTTCACATTTAACTTTGGTGAACTTTGAATTTTGCTGACTAATAGCACCTGCACTGACCTTTAACATATTCATGCTGTAGGAGTTAACATGTAAGCACTCATTTTAGCAATGTGTGTGCGTGTGTGTGTGTGTGTGTGTGTGTGTGTGTGTGTGTGTGTGTGTGTGTGTGTGTGTGTGTGTGTGTGTGTGTGTGTGTGCGTGTGTTTTACTATTTTTTACAGTTTGATAAGGAAACCTTACTTGAATTGATTTGGTAAGCTTGGGGAGTTAATTTTTCACCATGAAGCTAAAATAAAACTTTTTTTTCAAGTACTCAGGCAAAAAAGGAGCAATTTTTGTCTTTATGACTTCTACATTATCTTCTAGCACAAAATTAAATGCTACAGAAAAATGTTTGTATGTCATTAAAGAAAGCAGCATATTACGTAAGAGACACTTTTCAGACAAAAAACACAATGAAGGCTGCTGGCTTTTGCTGCAAAAATAAGAAGCGAGTGCGAAAGTCAAAGTCTCCAGAAGAACTGTGGCTGGTTCTGCAAGATGCTCAATAAAACTTACCAGCTCATTTCCTTATAAAACTGCACAAATTGTACTGGAGACTACTATTTTTATTATTTATTTGTTTCTTTATTTATTTATTTTGCCACACCAAATATTGACTTTGTTTCATTTACTACTGTTTGCTGCTCTTTACGGTATTCTTTTTTAATGTAGAAACATTTAATTTCATTATTTTGAAGGCATCTTTGCTCCACAGCATTTCTTTACATGTGCCTAAAACTTTTGCACAGTACTGTATGCTGTAGGGATGAGAGTCTAGCCCACTTAATATATTTGATTTATTATGAAAGATGTTACTCTGAATCGTCTCGGTCATTTGTTCAGCTTCTTTCATTTTTTAACGTCTCTCCAGCTATAGTTTAGACTAACCACCCGGCTGTAACATTTTAAGCTTAGTTTACTACAAAAGATTTCAGTTTCCACATTTGGCCCTGTAATGGAATGTAACTGTTCATTGGCACAAAATAAATATATACCAAGAGATGTTACATAATATCAACCAAGTACAAGAGATAACACTAATGTCCTATACTACAATATTAGGCATCAGACTACAGATCCTGCTCAGATGCACTGAAATCATAGAGTATGGTTTAATGAGGTTGTCTGCATAGTCCTAATTAATAATAACCACCAGGGGGCAGTGTGAAAGTGAACCGTTTCTGCTGCTACTAATTGCAGTTCAATAAAGTTTTTGTCCACAGCAGTTTTAAAGATAAAACTACTTGGAAGTTATGGTTATTGGAAAGTAGAGGTAAAACTAATACTAGGTATTTGAGTCTGCTGGTTTTGTGGTTGGTCTGGTAATGTAGCCAATCTACTACATGTAAAGCAACAGCAAAAACTTGGTAAAAAAAAAACAAAACAAAAAAACTTTCCACTTGGTTGAGGAAACCCAACCACTCTTACCAATATATACAGTAGATACACACAGCCTGCACTAAGTGGAACTGCAAGAACACAAACCGGCGTGTACAGTGCATATAAGCACTGAGCTCGCAGGCTCATCATCATGTGCTCAACATACCGTACCTTTACTCAAAACCTAAAAACATGCTTTCTGTTCTGGATCCTCTTTCCTTTCATGTTCCACAATTTGTTGCACGTCTTATACGTTATACCACGTGTTTATTTTAAAGCTGAAACGTAATGATAGATTACTATTACTGTAACCCTGGTTCTCTGAAACTTCAAGAGATCCGCTTATGGGACCTGGTGGATTTGAAACACCAGATGATGAATCAAAGCATCAATGACAGATGTATAAATTCAAGAACTATAGAAAGATACATTTAATAATGTACAGTTCCCTCTGAAAGTACTGAAACAGAAAGGCCAATTCTAATGTTTTCACTATGCATTGAAGGCATTTGGGTTTGAGAACAATAGATCATAATTTCAGCTTTCATTTCCTCATATTTACAGGTGCATCTCAAAAAATTTGAATATCATGGAAAAGTTGGGGGGGGGGGGGGGGGTTTCCCCATAATTTAATTCAAAAAGTGGAACTTTCACATATTATAGATGCATTACACATAAAGTGAAATATTTGAAATATTTTATAAATGTCAACCTGTAATCAGCTAATTAACTCAAAACACCTGCAAAGGTTTCCTGAGCCTTTAATCTCTCCGTCTGGTTCAGTACACACAACCACAGTCATGGGGAAGACTGCTGACTTGACAGTTGTCCAGAAGACACTCGTTGACACCCTCCACAATGAGGGTAAGCCACAGAAGGTCGTTGCTGAAAGGGCTGACTGTTCGCAGAGTGTTGTATCAAAGCATATTCATGGAAAGTTGACTGGAAGGGAAAAGTGTGGTAGGAAAGGGTGCAAAAGCAACAGGGATGACTTGCAGCCTTGAGAGGATTGTCATGCAAAGCCGATTCAAGGACTTGGGGGAGCTTCACAAGGAGTGGACTGAGGCCGGAGTCTCAGTGCATCAAGAGCCACCGTGCACAGACATGTCCAGGAAATGGGCTACAGGTGTCGCATTCCTAGTGTCAAAGCTCCTGAACCAGAGACAATGTCAGAAGCATCTTACCTGGGCTAAGGAGAAAAAGAACTGGCCCAAAAATAATAAGGGATAATACACAGTATTTGACTCATTGTTATTGCTGTTGGTGTAGTGGAAATAAAGTTAACCTACTAAGGCTAATTTTGGCAGCAAAAACCCAGACAGTGTGAAAAGGGCCTACTGTCAGGATGATTCACAGCAGCAGGAACATCATATTATTATTATTATTATTATTATTACACTTTAATGGATGGTTTACAGGTTTATGGATGTAGTGAAGGAGGACATGAAGGTAGTCGGTCTGAGAGAAGAGGATGCAGGGGATAGGGCTAGATGGAGGCAGATGATTTGCTGTGGCGACCCCTGAAGGGAACAGCCGAAAGGAAAAAAAGAAGAATTATTATTAAATTTTTCCATTTTAACCAAAAAAATCCTAAGCACTGTAGCTTAATCAACAAGCTCACTTAAAAAAGTATGCTTTGTGTACATGGCAAGTTGTTCAAATAGATGAGTAATGTCTTGTCTCGTGATAAAAACAACGCTCGAGCACTGTGTGATCGATTACTTCAGTCTCCTCAGATGAGACTCCCTTTTCTATCTGGCTAGCGGGCTAACACCACTGGTCATGTGAAGTGGATTAAAATGTTGTATTGTGTTGTTTCGGGCAAGGACGTGTGTTTTATCCTAGTCCGGATGATATAGTTATTCTGTATAAAACAACAACAAAACAGGTAAGAGGAGGTTCTTTTGTCGTATTTGGCTAGTGATCTTGCTTTGAGCTTGAAGGCGGCTAGCACGCAGGTTACAGTGATGGGTTGCTGGTGTTACAGATACCCGAAAGGCTGTTATTAATCAGTCTGGTGGTTAAAGTCTTTAGGGGAAACGCAATTTGGATTATAATCATCATAACTAGCTAGATAACCGCGTTGAAAACAATATAAGGTGGTCTAGATAGCTGTACAGAATGGAAAAGATCTACTGGGCATCTCTGTGTTTAGTAGCGTCCATTGTATCGACAGTTTATAAACAATGTTAGTGTCAGAGTGATATCACTGTCCTAATCTCAGCCTTATCCAGCAGAATGTCGTTCTAGAGATTCGCAACTGCTCCTGTGTGACTGATTTTATAAGAGGGGGTAAATAGCTGATTTAGCAGGCTAGCAGTGTAACACCGGCTTAAGAAGTTTCAGTCGTATCTGTATAGGGCTGACTGTAGGCTCCATGAAAACTAATGTCTGCCTTATGTCATGTATAATAAACGTGGGTGAGTTGTATGAAGCAGAGCTATGCTGTCTGCATGATGAGCTCTTCTGGGTGCTCGAGCCCTTTATCACATGACCTGATGAGCCGTGTGAAAGCAGTGCTGTACTTTGTGCTGATCTGGAACCGGAGGTACACCGTGCTGATGTTTCAGTCTTATTCTCATGGTTTTCTTTTAAATGAGCCATCGCTATGACCTGCTCACTGCGACCTGGGTCAGTGGCCTTTAGGAAGCGGTAAGATTTATTTCCTTTCAGTCTCCCCGACATGCTTTGCAGTCTGTGTACATTTTAGCCACTTTGCTTTGGCAGTAGGGAAACCGGAAGTGAGCTGTTATCTGATTGGTGAGTTGACGTGTGAAGTCAACACACACAAAAAAAAAAACAAAACCGGGCAAACTACCTGTTACCTGAGCTCAGTGTTGACATTAGGTAAATACAACCAAATTTCAAAGTACATATTTGTACACTGTCAGTCATATATCTGCGTTTAATGATGCATACCGGAAGTTGAACTCCGCTGAAAGTCGTCGTACAAACTGGCTTCTGTTTAATCCTGTCTCTCTCGAAGTGGAAACCAAGCAATCAATATTATTTATCAGTAGTAACATTAGCAATATTATTAGGTAATATACAGTGCTGTGAAAAAAGTATTTGCCCCACCTTGATTTCTTGAAATCTCAGTAGGCACTAAGTACAGGTTTTAAATGATAATGTATTTATTGAAGCAAAAAAGTTGTCCAATAACTGTGTAAAAATGTATTTGCCCCATAGTTAGTAATTCCCCAAATCTATGAAATTGCATTCATAATGGGGTTCAGCTGGACTAGACACAACCAGGCTTGATTACTGCAAACCCTGTTCAATCAAATCAACACTTAAATCGAACTTTTTCAACAGCATGAAGTTGGTTAAAAGGTCTTACCCAGTAACACACTATGCCAAAATTGAAAGAAATTCCAGAAATGATGAGGAAGAAGGTGATTTAAATATATCAGTCTGGGAAGGGTTACAAAGCTATTTCAAAGGCTCCGGGACTCCAAAGAACCACAAAAACTCGGCATAATAGTGAACCTTCCCAGAAGTGGCCGACCTTCCAAAATTCTTCCAAGACCACAGCAACAACTCATCCAGGAAGTCACAAAGGTATAAACCAAACGCAGAATACCACACAAAGAACATCATACCTACGGTCAAGCATGGTGGTGGAAGTGTGATGGTGTGGGGATGCTTTGCTACTTCAGGGCCTAAGCAGCTTGCAATAATTGTGGGAAACATGAATTCTGCTCTCTACCAGAAAATCCTAAAGGAGAATGTCCGGTCTTCAGTCCGTAAGTTGAAACTCAAGTGCAACTGGCTTACAACCCCATTTCCAAAAAAGTTGGGACGCTGTGTAAAATGTAAATAAAAACAGAATGCAATGATTTGCAAATCTCATAAACCTATATGTTATTCACAATAGAACATAGAAAACATTCAATGTTTAAACTGAGTAAATGTACCATTTTAGAAAAAAAGAAGGTGATTTTGAATTTGATGCCCACAACACGTCTCAAATAAGTTGGGACGGGGGCAACAAAAGGCTGGAAAAGTAAGTGTTACTAAAAAGAAACAGCTGGAGGTTAATTGGCAACAGGGTAGTCACATGATTGGGTATAAAAAGAGTATCTTAGAGAGGCAGAGTCTCAGAAGTAAAGATGGGCAGAGGTTCACCAATCTGCGAAAAACTGCGTCTCCACAACGTAAAATTGTGAAGACTATGATTATTTCATCGTCTACAGTACATAATATCATCAAAAGATTCAGAGAATCTGGAGAAATCTCTGTGTGCCAGGGACAAGGGTGAAAATCAGTATTGCATGCCTATGATCTTCAGGCCCTCAGGCGGCACTGCATTAAAAGCAGGCATGATTCTGTAATGGAAATCACTGCATGGGCTCAGAAACACCTCCAGAACTCATTGTCTGTGAACACAGTTCGTCGTGCCATCCACAAATGCAGGTTAAAGCACTATCATGCACAGAAGAAGCCATATGTGAACATGATCCAGAAACGCCGCCGTCTTCTCTGGGCCGAAGCTCATTTAAAATGTACTGCGGCAAAGTGGAAAACTGTTCTGTGGTCAGACAAATAGAAATTTGAAATTCTTTTTGGAAACCATGGACGCCGCGTCCTCTAAACTAAAGAGGACTAAAGAGGAGAGGGACCATCCGGCTTTTTATCAGTGCTCAGTTCAAAAGCCTGCATCTCTGATGGTATGGGGGTGCATTAGTACCTATGGAATGGGCAGCCTGAAAGATTTTAGAGCAGCATATGCTTCCATCCAGATTCCATCCCATCTTTACTTCTGAGAGACTCTGCCTCTCTAAGATACAATTTTCATACCCAATCATGTTACTGACTTGTTGCCAATTAACCTAATTAGTTGCAAAATGTTCCTCCAGCTATTTTTTAGTAACACTTACTTTTCCAGCCTTTTGTTGCCCCCGTCCCAAGAGACGTGTTGCAGCCATGAAATTCAAAATAAGTTACCTTTTTTTTGTTTGTTTTAATGGTACATTTCCTCAATTTAAGCATTTGATATGTTTTCTATGTTCTGTTGTGGATAACATGTGGGGTTATGAGATTTGCAAATCATTGCATTCTGTTTTTATTTACATTTTACACAGCGTCCCAACTTTTTTGGAGTTGGGGTTGTATGCAGTAAGACAATGATCCAAAGCATATGAGTAATTCCACCTAAAGCTAAATTTAAGTTTTGGAGTGGATTAGTCAAAGTCCTGACTTGAACCAATTGTGATGCGGTGGCATAACCATAAACGGGCAGTTCATGCTCAAAAACCCTCCAGTGTGGCTGAACTAAAGCAGTTCTGCAAAGAAGAGTTGGCCAGAGCGACCGATCTCCAGTTATTAGAAGCATTTGGTTGCAGTTATTGCTGCTAAAGGTGGCACAACCAGATTTTAAGTTTAAGGGGGCAGTAAATTTTTCACATGGGTGATAGGTGTTGGATAACTTCCTTGTTTTTTTTGTTTGTTTTTTTGTTTGTTTTTTTTGTTTTGTTTTGTGTTTGCTTCAGTTAAAAAAAATTTTTTTTCTTTCTCTAGGTTGCCTTTGTTTTATGTTATATTTTGTTCGAAAATCTAAAACTATTGAGTATGAGATGCAGAAAAACAGAAGAAATCAAATACTTTTTCACAGCACTGTAACTTTAAGTCAGTTATTGGGAATGAGAATGGGTTTAAAATGATGCCAGGTACACTAATGACATCCCTGTTGGAAAAAACAATAGAAAGCCTTTATTTACGGCAGACGCCCTTATCCAGAGCGACTTACATTTATTTCATTTATACATCTGAGCAATTGAGGGTTTAGGGCCTTTCTCAAGGGCCCAACAGTGGCGGCTTGGCGGTGCTGGGATTTGAACTCACGACCTTCCGATCAGTAGCCCAACGTCTTAAACACTGAGCTACCGCATGGAGTTTGTAATGGTTTTAATGGTTATAATATGATTTTTTTTTTTGTTTTAATGGAAACTGTAGGTTTCCACTGGTAATGTGTTGCGTTCTATTGGTGGCATGTTATGTCTAGTGGATACCATTAAAGACCAGTAATGGTAATTGTTTTAATGGTTAGCTGATGGTTTGTAATGGTATTTGTAGTGTTAACCATTAGAATTTCTGTGATGGTTTCTATTGTGTTGTTTTGTTTGTTTGTTTGTTTGTTTTTTTCAGCAGGGATGTCATTCCTGAAATAACATTACATAGCGTGATATTGATATACACAAGGAGTGTATATAAAGTTAATTGGAATGCTGTGATTTATTAGAATGAGTATAGTCTACACTCCTGGGCAAAAAAAATGCTTTAAATGGTCTTAACAACAAATGATTGGTCAGAAAATTAGCAAGAATTGAACAAATGCTCTCCTGAGACATTTGCTTGTTTACTTTTGCTGCAGTGAACTCTTTGGGGGGAAAGCTAGAAATAATCCACTTATATAGGCTTCTTATACGCAAAGGTAAAATAATGATAATGACTAAAATGACAGGACAATAAATACACAGGACAGGACAATAAATACACAGGACAATAAATACATAGGACAGGACAAATACACAGGACAGGACAATAAATGCACAGGACAATAAATTCACAGGACAGGACAATAAATACACATGACAGGACAATAAATACACATGACAGGACAATAAATGCACAGGACAATAAATGCACAGGACAGTGAATACACAGGACAGGACAATAAATACACAGGACAGGACAATGAATACACAGGACAGGACAATGAATACACAGGACAGGACAATGAATACACAGGACAGGACAATAAATGCGCAGGACAGTGAATACACAGGACAGGACAGTGAATACACAGGACAGGACAATAAATGCACAGGACAATAAATGCACAGGACAATAAATGCACAGGACAATAAATACACAGGACAGGACAATGAATACACAGGACAGGACAATGAATACACAGGACAGGACAATGAATACACAGGACAGGACAATAAATGCACAGGACAATAAATGCACAGGACAATAAATACACAGGACAATAAATACACAGGACAGGACAATGAATACACAGGACAGGACAATGAATGCACAGGACAGTGAATACACAGGACAGGACAGTGAATACACAGGACAGGACAGTGAATACACAGGACAGGACAATAAATACACAGGACAGGACAATAAATACACAGGACAATAAATACATAGGACAGGACAATAAATACATAGGACAGGACAATAAATACACAGGACAGGACAATAAATACACAGGACAGGACAATAAATACACAGGACAGGACAATAAATGCACAGGACAATAAATTCACAGGACAGGACAATAAATTCACAGGACAGGACAATAAATACACAGGACAGGACAATAAATACACAGGACAGGACAATAAATGCACAGGACAATAAATACACATGACAGGACAATAAATACACATGACAGGACAGTAAATACACAGGACAGGACAGTAAATACACAGGACAGGACAGTAAATACTCAGGACAATAAATACACATGACAGGACAATAAATACACAGGACAATAAATACATAGGACAGGACAATAAATACACAGGACAGGACAATAAATACACAGGACAGGACAATAAATGCACAGGACAATAAATACACAGGACAGGACAATGAATACACAGGACAGGACAATAAATACACAGGACAATAAATACATAGGACAGGACAATAAATACACAGGACAGGACAATAAATACACAGGACAGGACAATAAATACACAGGACAATAAATGCACAGGACAGGACAATAAATGCACAGGACAGGACAATAAATACACAGGACAGGACAATAAATACTCAGGACAATAAATACTCAGGACAATAAATATTCAGGACAATAAATACACAGGACAATAAATGCACAGGACAGGACAATAAATGCACAGGACAATAAATACACAGGACAGGACAATAAATGCACAGGACAGGACAATAAATACACAGGACAATAAATACACAGGACAATAAATACACAGGACAGGACAATAAATGGACAGGACAATAAATACACAGGACAATAAATACTCAGGACAATAAATGCACAGGACAGGACAATAAATACACAGGACAATAAATACACAGGACAGGACAATAAATGCACAGGACAGGACAATAAATACTCAGGACAATAAATGCACAGGACAGGACAATAAATACACAGGACAGGACAATAAATACTCAGGACAATAAATACTCAGGACAATAAATACTCAGGACAATAAATACACAGGACAGGTCAATAAATACACAGGACAGGACAATAAATACACAGGACAATAAATACACAGGACAATAAATACACAGGACAAGACAATAAATACACGGGACAATAAATACACGGGACAGGACAATAAATACACAGGATGATAAATACACAGGACAGGACAATAAATACACAGGACAGGACAATAAATACACAGGACAGGACAATAAATACACAGGACAGGACAATGAATTCACAGGACAATAAATTCATAGGACAGGACAATGAATTCACAGGACAATAAATACACAGGACAGGACAATAAATACACAGGACAGGACAATAAATACACAGGACAGGACAATGAATACACAGGACAGGACAATGAATACACGGGACAATTAATACACAGGACAATAAATACACAGGACAGGACAATAAATACACAGGACAATAAATACACAGGACAATAAATACACAGGACAATAAATACACAGGACAATAAATACACAGGACAGTAAATACACAGGACAGTAAATATACAGGACAGTAAATATACAGGACAGTAAATACACAGGACAGTAAATATACAGGACAATAAATATTCAGGACAATAAATACACAGGACAGGACAATAAATACTCAGGACAATAAATACACAGGACAGGACAATAAATACACGGGACAATAAATACATAGGACAATAAATACACAGGACAATAAATATACAGAAAAGGACAATAAATACACAGGACAGGACAATAAATACACAGGACAATAAATACACAGGACAGGACAATAAATACACAGGACAATAAATACACAGGACAGGACAATAAATACACATGACTTGGGCTGTAAACTATTGTATTGTATTTTTTTTTTGTTACACTGGGGTTACAGTTAAGTTACATCCATACCTTTTTAATATTTTTGTAGCATTGGGTGAATGATATACAGAGCACATAACTGGGGAAGATTATGTCTAGAGGCTGTTCTGTGGTCTAGAAAAGTTTTTCTCATTTCCCATTAATTTTCTCACACAAAGACTACAGGTATACTAGGTGTAGGTTTTATTCGTTTTGTTGAAGTTTTTTATAGCATGCACATTTTTTCTGACAAAAAAACAATAACGTTTATCTAAACAAGTTAAACAGCAACAAAAAAGTGGATGTCCTATAAAAAAAGAAGAAGAAAGTATTTATACCACACCGACTAGTTCTAAGGTGGATGCAATACAAGGTTACTAAACTATTTTATAAAGAGTTGACAAGTGCTTTCTGACATTCTCAGCTTGATCTTGAGGTTTTTTTTCTACATAAATGTGTTGTGCAACATCCTTCATCTGGTTTGAATGTGTTAGTGGTTTTGTTAAATGATAGCTTCCATGGTAACAGTATAACTGATGTGATCATGTAATGTTGATTGTTTGACAGTACAGTGTGCAGGGTTTTAACTACCGCGTTCTGGGTCAAGGGGTTTGTGCTAGATGTCAAGTTAAGCATTCAAACCTGGGACTAAATAACGGGGCCAGTGAGAATGGAAATAAGTGGGAACGAGTCTTCATGAGACAAGAAAGTAAACACCAGGCACTCAGTTCCTTTTTTAAGAGAACCTGTGGTCCAATGTAAAACGCAAAAGCCTGACACGGGCTTCACGTGAAGTGGTTTATTGCCCAGCAGAAATGACAGTGTCTTATGTTGTTATGTCTTCTATCACAGGGGCAGTGACATGGCTGCTGACGACAAGTCCACGTCGTCCTCGTCCACTCTGGACTGGAACTCCGAGCCGCCCCTGTCTCCCACCAGCCCCTCTCACATGACTCACTTCAAACCTCTCACCCCGGACCAGGATGAGCCCCCACTGCGTTCGGCCTACAGCTCCTTAGTCAGCCTCTTCCGCTTCAGCAGAGGTGACTGATAGTGATTTCACAAAGCTTCCTGGAAACCTTTGCCCTTGCTAATAACTGGATCAGACAGTTTCAGATATTAACGTTGTTCTTTAAGGGACTGCACCGTATCCAGAGTTAACAATTATGTTTATGCATGACCATGTGTGATAAACATGACGTGCGACAATGTAGGTTTTGCTTTGCCGTGCATTCGGCTTTAGCGCCTTTTCGCATGTGTGTCCAAGATCTGGGACTTTTTAACACTCGGATGATAACCGTGCCAAGAGTTTGGAGTCATGTGATGTAGGTGGAGCAGTGCCATGAACACAGTAGGAATTTAATACACAAAGTCATGCGGTTCTCCAGCCTCACTTTAACCAGCTTTTCGTTCCTCCTCTTATTGAGTAATATTAGAACAGAGCTGGAAAAGAGCCTGTCTGGTCAAAAACAATGTTGGTGAATATGAATTTCTTGGCAAGGGTTTATGGAACACTTGTAGAAGGGATCGATCCAAACTATTATTTAAAGAACTGACGAATAAACTAGTTAACTATTGTAAATAACGGTATTTTATACAATTACATCAACGTTTGCTGATTATTTGCAGTCATTTTAGAAAAAGGAAAAACTTAAACCAGGAGAAAATGTAATTACACAGTGATTTAATATCTAATTTCTGCCTTTTATTCTTTTTAGAAAAGTCAGGTGCAAACATTGCACCAGCAAAAAAACTTGGTAAGTCTGGCCCTTGTTATACAAAAAATATAAGCACAGCAAGGAATTGTTTAAAAAAAAAAATAATAAAAAAATCACAATTCAGGGAAAAGCAGATTGGCAGCGGTGGGTGCGATTCCACTTAAACAGCTAACCATCCCATCATAGTGATGTGTTTCTGTCACTGGGGCTGAATTTCTTGCTTTCCTACTGGTGTGCACACAGAGGAAGGTCGGCCTCCTTCAGCGGCTGAGAAACCTGAGTCTGCTGCACCATCACCACAGGGGGAGCGCCAGAGCTGGGCCAGTTCCTCACTGTCCACACATGGCTCTGGGACACACAGGAAACACTCAGACCTGGTCAGGAGAACCTCTACTGCCTCAGGTAAAACACATGCTTCTGCATACTGCTAATCCGCTTTGAACGAGTCATAATGGTGCAGTTGTCATCATTCAGTCACTTGACCTGCAATATTTATATTGTTATTTTAGTATTTGGATTTTGTTGTTGTTGTTGTTGTTGTTGATTAAAAATTGTAATTGTATTTCAGTATAATGCATTTGTCTGGGATTTGTGCTTGCTTTAGTGAAGCAAAATGGTATCTTAGCTGGATATAGCATGAGTAAGAACAGGAAACTAGTATTGCAATGTTTGGTTATCGTAAAAAAAAACAAAAAAAAAAACATACCAACAAAACATACCAGATTTCTGTCATATCGATCATTTTAAATTTAAAAGACACAGACGAGAGAAATGCTGAAAAGGAATGAAAGCACACAAACCCCTAACTATACACCATTTAGAATGATACAGTAAATCAAAGGACTCTATGACTATAATTCTGTGGTAAGAAAATAAGATAAATCATGGTGAGCACCTGCACCCATAGTTTGGTCAAATATATATATATATATATATATATATATATATATATATATATATATATACAGGTGCATCTCAATAAATTAGAATGTCATGGAAAAGTTCATTTATTTCAGTAACTCAACTCAAATTGTGAAACTCGTGTATTAAATAAATTCAATGCACACAGACTGAAGTAGTTTAAGTCTTTGGTTCTTTTAATTGTGATGATTTTGGCTCACATTTAACAAAAACCCACCAATTCACTATCTCAACAAATTAGAATATGGTGACATGCCAATCAGCTAATCAACTCAAAACACCTGCAAAGGTTTCCTGAGCCTTCAAAATGGTCTCTCAGTTTGTTTCACTAGGTAAGCCACAAACATTCATTGCCAAAGAAGCTGGCTGTTCACAGAGTGCTGTATCCAAGCATGTTAACAGAAAGTTGAGTGGAAGGAAAAAGTGTGGAAGAAAAAGATGCACAACCAACCGAGAGAACCGCAGCCTTATGAGGATTGTCAAGCAAAATCGATTCAAGAATTTGAGTGAACTTCACAAGGAATGGACTGAGGCTGGGGTCAAGGCATCAAGAGCCACCACACACAGACGTGCCAAGGAATTTGGCTACAGTTGTCGTATTCCTCTTGTTAAGCCACTCCTGAACCACAGACGACGTCAGAGGTGTCTTACCTGGGCTAAGGAGAAGAAGAACTGGACTGTTGCCCAGTGGTCCAATATCCTCTTTTCAGATGAGAGCAAGTTTTGTATTTCATTTGGAAACCAAGGTCCTAGAGTCTGGAGGAAGGGTGGAGAAGCTCATAGCCCAAGTTGCTTGAAGTTCAGTGTTAAGTTTTCACAGTCTGTGATGATCTGGGGTGCAATGTCATCTGCTGGTGTTGGTCCATTGTGTTTTTTGAAAACCAAAGTCACTGCACCCGTTTACCAAGAAATTTTGGAGCACTTCATGCTTCCTTCTGCTGACCAGCTTTTTGAAGATGCTGATTTCATTTTCCAGCAGGATTTGGCACCTGCCCACACTGCCAAAAGCACCAAAAGTTGGTTAAATGACCATGGTGTTGGTGTGCTTGACTGGCCAGCAAACTCACCAGACCTGAACTTGTCAAGAGGAAAATGAGAAACAAGAGACCAAAAAATGCAGATGAGCTGAAGGCCACTGTCAAAGAAACCTGGGCTTCCATACCACCTCAGCAGTGCCACAAACTGATCACCTCCATGCCACGCCGAATTGAGGCAGTAATTAAAGCAAAAGGAGCCCCTACCAAGTATTGAGTACATGTACAGTAAATGAACATACTTTCCAGAAGCCCAACAATTCACTAAAAATGTTTTTTTTTATTGGTCTTATGAAGTATTCTAATTTGTTGAGATAGTGAATTGGTGGGTTTTTGTTAAATGTGAGCCAAAATCATCACAATTAAAAGAACCAAAGACTTAAACTACTTCAGTCTGTGTGCATTGAATTTATTTAATACACGAGTTTCACAATTTGAGTTGAATTACTGAAATAAATGAACTTTTCCATGACATTCTAATTTATTGAGATGCACCTGTATATATATATATATATATGTGTGTATATATATATATATATATATATATATATATATATATATATATATATATATATATATATATATATATATATATATATATATATATATGTGTGTATATATATATATATATATATATATATGTGTGTGTGTGTGTGTGTGTGTGTGTGTGTGTGTATATGTATATGATTTTTTAAAAATTTATTTATTTTGCTGTCCCAAATCAATTTCTCCAACATGGATTTTTGCCATGTCTCAAAGCAGGCATTGTCAAGTCTAAAGCTGAGGCAACATCTCTAAGGCCTGTAATATGTAAATATAAAAAAAGGACAGTGCTGTATACTCCTCAGCTAAAGTTAGAAATATAGATTTTATATTATGATAAGCAGGCATGAGTGCAGTAAAGCTTGTTGCCCATGAGCTGTATTACAAATATACAGGTTTAGAACGCTGCTAAATCTTGTTACTGTTACTGAAACAGTTGTGATATGTAATGTGATTACTAACCATGACCTTCATTTAGGAACTCATTTAGGACAATAGTTTTCCAGTATATGATATGAACTACAGACAGAAAATGGCTCCTATCCCTTAAAAAGTGCTATAACTACAATGCGGTCTTGGCTTTTGTTTTTAAGTTTCCCTTGGTCCTGTTAACCGTTCCAGCAGCTTTGAAGCACCATTCTCCATAATACGTCGATCAGAAATAAAAAATAAATCGTTTACCATTTGTCCAAGGTTACTAAAGCCTTGCAGTGAAATGCTGTTCTTTTGTTTGTTTGTTTTTACAATGTAGCTACAATTTACATGTTATCGTATCAGTTACTTGACATGACAACGGATTATTAACTTTAAGTAGTTTCGGCTTTGTTAAATTGGATTAAGATGTTGTAAGATAAGACATAAATCCTATATGACCTTATTTCTCCGATCTTAGCTTAGGACTCATTATGTAATACGGCTCTTCTCTCATACCCGTATTCAGGATAATAATACAGTATCTCTTAAATTTTCACTTTTCGATGCTTGCTTGTGTGCCGTAGACTTTTTAGATTCTTCTCTCAAATATGTCCCTCTGGTTTTACATGGCTTTATTGTAAAACTAAACTTAAACTTTAATTCTCAGCATGGTTTGGAGACCTGTAGCATTTAGAGATGATAACACCGCTAACTGAGCGAGCCGAACATTTTCTGACTGAAAGATTCACTGTAAAACTGCGACAGACAAACGGAATTTGTCATATAGATGTTGTAACTCATCTAATATGTCTGTGTTCATTTAGTACAACTACAAAACCTCCCAAAGAAAATGGCACCTACTCACTACAGACGCTACAGACCCCATAATATGGTTACAGTGTTTACTCTTACGCCTGTGAAAATGCTGTTTACTGTTCTGCCTGGAGGAAGTCATGATACCACTTCGTTCATTTACTAACTAGAAAGCATACTAGGAGTGTAATTCAGCATCATAAATATACCCTTAGACATGTAAGTATTTAAGTACCGATGGGAGGTACACTACCATTTTTTACCAGTAGGTGGCTGTCAAGTGCCGTTTTAGAGACTTCAATCGTTATGTTAAAATGCCTGGTATGAAGCAAAATGTGAATATTTATATACTGGATATATCCAGTGGGGTCCAAAGGTCTGAGAGCACTAGTGAAAATGCTTCTATTTTTGCATTCTTTTTCATTTTGTTTTCATTACAAATTATAGTATTGACAACAGCTTAAAGTGAAAAGTAGAATCTTTGAAATATGTACATGAATGTCAGAGATTCTTGGTATTTGGTACGTCCCGTTTTTGCTTTAATGACAGTGTGTACTCGAGCCAGCATGGACGCCAGGTTTGTGCAAAACCTTATGATCCATTTTAGATCAAATCCATCAGAGTTTCATCTGAACACATGCTTGACTATAAGAGATTAGACATGATGAAAATCTGACCTTTTGTTAACTTGGACAGTATCACACATTTGCTTACATTTAAATAGAGGCATATACATAGAGAAACAGTGCAGAATCTTGAATATTAAATATTCAAGATATTGAACATTTTTACTTTCTTTGCTTTAAATATTTAAATATTCTTAAGCCGTCTGTTTATTTCTAATTTATGTGGAGAAAAAATCCTGAGTTTTCAATGTGGTGTCAGACTTTTGGACCCCACTGTGTATACAGGCTTTTTCCACTCAAGTCTTGTATTTGGTCATTTTGTTGTACAAAAAATACAGTAACATTTCTATTCGTGGCTGGCATTAGAAGCTGTCTAGCCAGCATGAAGGCAACACTGAGGCATTCTTCATTTGGCCTCTGAAATCCTGCCAGGTATTTTAGTTTATTTCAAGTAAAGAAAAAGCCTAAATATAAAGCTTTGTTCATCTCTTTTTTTCTGTTCACAGTGGAGTGGGAAGGTGAGGGTCCTCTGTACTTTGTGTGTGTGTGTGTGTGTGTGTGTGTGTGTGTGTGTGTGTGTGTGTGTGTGTGTGGTCTGTTTGCTGAGGCTCAGAAATGGTTTGATGCTTGAATTCAACCAACGTTCGTTTATTAATACTGTTGATTGAGAGTGTGTGTGTGTGTGTGTGTGTGTGTGTGTGTGTGTGTGTGTGTGTGTGTGTGTGTGTGTGGTTTGGAACTTAACCTTTTATATCAGGGGTGTTCAACTAAAATTTGTGATGGACCAGTTACATAAAATTCTGGCCGGATATGCAACTAACATGACTGAATGGCGACGGAGATCAGTTTAAGAGCTGATCAGTGTAGTGTTCAGTTTATGGCTATGAATAAGACTATGTGTAGTGGTTACGCTTTGTTTCGTGTCTGCACTGCCCCATGAGACACATCTGTTTTGAATTTGATGCGAGCAAAATAACTATATACTTCTCTGTCCGTTCCTCTGTAAACATTTTGTTTTCTTTGGCGATTCTTTGCTTCAGTCGTCCATCAGTGCACTGGTCAGTCCAGAGAGTAAATAAAAATGGTGAATGTCTGAATATTATCTATGAAAACGCTCTTCTTTCAAACCTAATATCTATGGCTAGTCTCTGCTGTATCATGAGCTAAATAATTTACCTAAATGCATGTGATTGGATAAACTGCAACGGAGGATCTGCAGAAGCTGCGCTCATTCACATTTATTGGCTCTGCTAACGTATTTTTCAAGTACTTGGTTTCCTTGGAAATACTTTGCTTGGTCCACGTCCAGACCGCAATCCATCAGTTGAAGACCCCTGTTCTATGGCATGTCACATTATTATTACTACCTAGTAGGTTATTTTTATTTTAATGACCATTTAGTTATTGCTGGCTGAACACATTCTGAGAGGCGCAACAGCTGCACTATAACATCACATTCCATTTTTTGCCGTTTTGTTTTAAGTTGTTTTTTATTTTCAACATGATTCACGTTTTCTGTGTTCATGAAACTACTCACGATCTTATAACAATTCACAATAGCTGTCATTGTTTTTTTACTTCAGGGTTCCCATCAGATCATGAGTTGGTATGTGACCATTTTTTTGAAAGAGGTGAATGAGACCGATTGACTTGACAGTAAGCATGAGGGGTGTGAATATGTGAATATTCTGAATCGCATGTTCACTGATATTTTCTCACATTTTGCACATCACTCATATTTTCTGTACCTTTGTTTCCAGAGGGACGACGAAAGTCGGAGACTCCCCTTGGGACCCATGACCCTCGAACAGCAGTCCAACTTCGTACTGCTCTGAAGAGACTAAAGGAGATCATGGAGGGAAAGAGCCAGGTATGGATATGTGGTTTTAGAATTTCGAACAAGAAAGCACTTCTTTTCTGCCCTTATATGTTTTTCGGTGGAAATGTAATTAAACAGGCAGATTTCCATGCATGGTAACATTCTCAAGATTGAAATCTGATGTTAAATATGATTAGGAACAGCAAATGCATAGAAAGTAATCTACAAAATAATGGACATACACTCACCGAGCACTTTATAAGGAACACTATACTAATACTGGGTAGGGCCTCCCTTTACCCTCTGAACAGCCTCAATTCTACATGGCATGGATTCTACAAGATGTTGGAAACATTCCTTTGAGATTCTGGTCCATGTTGACATGATTGCATCACTGCGAATCTCCCGTTCTACCTCATCCCAAAACTGTTCTATTAGATTCAGAGCCGGTGACTGGGAAGACCACTGAAGAACCCATGAATGTGATGTTCATGAAACCAGTTTGAGACGACTTTTGCTTTGTGACATGGTGCATTATCATGCTGGAAGTAGCCATTAGAAGATGGGTAAATCGTGGCCATGAAGGGATGCACAGGGTCAGGAAAAATACTCAAATAGGCTGTGGCATTCAAGCAATGATCGATGGGTATTAACGGGCCCAAAGTGTGCCAAGAAAACATTCAACACACTGTTGCACCACCTCCACCAGCCTGGACTACTGACACAAGTCAGGTTGAGTTCATAGATTCATGCTGATGGTGCCAAATTCTGACCATACCATCTGTGTGCCTCAGCAGAAATCAAGATTCATCAGACCAGGCTACATTTTTCCAGTCTTCAAAAGTCCAGTTTTGGTGAGCCTGTGCCCACTGCAGCCTCAGCTTTCTGTTCTTGGCTGACAGAAGTGGAACCTGACACGGTCTTCTGCTGTTGTAGCCCATCCGCCTCAAGAGTCATTGTTTGGTACTTTCTGTGATGCTTTTCTGCTCACCACAATTGTACAGAGTGGTTATCTGAGTTACTGTAGCCTTTCTGTCAGCTCAAGCCAGTCTGGCCACTCTCCATTGACCTCTCTCATCAACAAGGCATTTCCGTCTGCAGAACTGCCGATCACTGGCTGTTTTTTCTTTACTGCACCATTCTGAGTGAACATCCCAGGAAATCAGCAGTTATAGAGATACTCAGACCAGCCCTTCTGGCACCAACAATCATGCCACAGTCAAAATCACTTGGGCCACTTTTTTCCCCATTCTGATGGTTGATGTGAACATTACCCGAAGCTGCTAGCCTGTATCTGCATGAGTTTTATGCATTGCACTGCTGCCACATGATTGGCTGATTAGATAATTGCAAGAATGAGTAGATGTACAGGTGTTCCTAATAAAGTGCTCGGCGAGTGTATATCTAAATACACTTTTAATTCTGTGTGAATTGCTGCTGACAGGACAGCGATCTGAAGCAGTACTGGATGCCGGACAGCCAGTGTAAAGAGTGCTATGACTGCAACGAGAAGTTCACTACATTCCGCCGGCGCCACCACTGCCGTCTGTGTGGACAGATATTCTGCAGCCGCTGCTGTAACCAGGAGATCCCCGGCAAATTCATGGGATACACTGGTAAGTTGTTAGGAACTCAAAGCACACAGCTCAGTACTGTCAGTATCTTATGTTCACATTCACCCTCCCATTATTTGAGATATTATATTATAGATATCACACTAGCAGGGATATTTGGATCTGAAGAGCTGCTATCTTTATACGAGTATCTGTGTGTGCCAGCAGCCAAATGTCATGTGTTGTTACAGAATAGGTAGTCTCTAAGAAGCAAATATCTTGGTGTAGATGGCCATGCACGTCTGTGTGCTGAACTTTGACCTTATTGTGTAAGCATGTTTTGGCGATGCTGATAGCTCTCAGATGAGTCCGATCTATCACAGTCATCCACTTCCACTGACAACATTCTATCAGACACCATTTAACAGCCATTTCAAATGTTTAAAATGTCATCTTGTAGATGTTTTGGTATATCAGTCTCTCCCCATTCAAGTATGACTGGCAGGCAGCGTTGGCTTTATGGCCTCTGAGTGCACAGACTCGATAAAATTCTATATCCTTTTGGGAACTCAATCAGTATCATTTACATATTAGTTGGGGATGTTAATCATGATTACTTAGATAAAGTATTGAAATCATTCTCATGGCTGGATCAGGAAGCTGTCGCAAGGTTGCGATGAACTTTAACAGGAAACACTGCAAACACATCACACACCACAAAAATGAACAAATTCAAAAAAGACGAAGTGTTGCGGACCAACTGAGAAGTGGACACCCACGAACATCCTCTGAGGAAGACAACGACGTGGTGCTGACAAACATAGTCCCCTATGCGTGGAGACTTTTGGGACACCCTGTAGTTTAGGTGAACAGGGCTTTGCTGATATCATTGCTGATTTTACAAGCTCAAACTGCAAAAACACACACATGCATAATGAGCCCAAGCCCAAAAATAAGCGAATAACATGTGAACTGTCACAGTGCAGAGCTCAAAAAAGGACATTTGTTGCAAGAATGACACAGCTGCCTACGGTTTTGCCTGATTGTCATGAGATCGTGAGTCGAATACCTATTAATTAACTGTGTTTACTCAGAAAAATCACTTGTTTGCATTGGTTGTTCAGAATCATATTTAGATGTTAGAGATGATTTAACCCTTGGTTTGGTTTATAAACTGAGATTTTTTTGGTGAATGTGCATGGTTTGATGTATTGCATTTCATTTACTTATTGGTAAAACTCAGTGATTCCTCAGTGATGTGTCATAGTTTTTCAGCTAAAATAATATGGAAACTAAACTATGGAAACTATGTTTTGTCAGTGATGGAACAAGCTTGTCTTTTTTTTAAAATTGTTTTAGCTTTTTACATATTTTAGGAAAGGTTTTACGGTGTTAAAGTTTTTTTTTTTTTTTGGTGTTTTTTTTTTTTTCATTTTACACAAAGTTCATGAATTAAATTATATAGGGCTTCAATAAATAGCCATATTTTATTGTACACACATAACTAATGAGAGTAATATTTGAATAGCTGGATTAGGTTCAGACAGTGAATCTGTACTGAGGTGGTCAGTGTTTTTAAAAGGGTATAAAAAGAGAACCCCTGGACTTCCAGCATTTTTGAAAAGCACCCTGACAACGTACTGATAATTACCTCTTTAAATATTACACAGAAACGTTATTTTGATCAACCTCCAGACACTTCCTAGCGGTTATAATCAGACATTTGTTAAATTGTTTTAATCCTGATTTACAGCATTACAGCTCAAAGCTGCATCACAGCTCAAAGCTGCATCACTAATGCCACTGAAGCACAATTACATGGATATCTAAGTCTAATCCCCCCCCCCCCCTCTCTCTCTCTCTCTCTCTCTCTCTCTCTCTCTATCTCTATCTCTGTCTTATGTGTGTATATTCTTGATGTAGGTGATTTGCGGGCATGCACATACTGTCGCAAGATTGCACTGAGCTACGCGCACTCTGCTGACTCGACGTGTATTGGAGAGGATCTGACTGCACTGTCGGACTCGCCGTGCTCCCTGTGTGTGCTGGAGCCCACAGAGCCCCGCACACCCGTCGGCGGACGCAAAGCCAGCCGCAACATCTTCCTGGAGGAGGACCTCGCCTGGCAAAGGTGAACGTGAGGCAGCAAAAAGAAAGAGGACGAATAAAAAAATAAAAAAAATTGAAAGAAGTTTTATATGCACAGTTTATCTTGTAACGTTTTTTGTTTTATGCCACGTTATTTCTTATTTGGCCTCAGTGTTTGCCGTGGTCTGTCATACACTTGAATTTCATCTCTGCTTCTATTCTTTTAACCATCTGAAAAGCAGAAGTGGTTAAATTTGGTTCTTCTTACTATTCATAAAGCTGAAGCTTCTGTGTGTGTTTGCGCGTGTGTGTGTGTGTGTGTGTGTGTGTGTGTGTGTGTGTGTGTGTGTGTGTGTGTGTGTGTGTGTGTGTGAATATGTGTAAAACCAGTTCAAGAGGTTGCTTTTGTACCAGCTGTTCTCACTGCTATGTAAGCAGTCAGGTTTTTTTTTGTTTTGTTTTTTGTTTTTTGTTTTTTGCTCATGTTCAGCTGACCTTTTTTCAAAGCACATCTTTTCTCCTTTCTCTTCATGCTTAGAAAAACTCCCATTGGGATGAGGAAGAAGTGAGTCTCTGGTGTTTGCACCTTTAGCTGACATTTTTAGGCTTCCATTGTTCTAGATGTAGCAAATGCAACATTTGTCATGCATGGCGTGCATGTGTTTTACTAACCAAATCTCTGTAGGTAGCAGGAATTGACAGTTACCATCTGGATTATTTTAGTTAATGTGTGTGTGTGTGTGTGTGTGTGTGTGTGTGTGTGTGTGACTGGTGCAGTTTGATTCATCCAGAGTCTCAAAATAGCGGGCTCAACTCTAGATTGTCTGCAGTGCAAGAAGATCTGGGCAAATCACCAGCACGAAAGAGGTTAGTGTGTCTCTGTGTGTGTTAATTATGTTGTTATGTAACTTGGTTTGAAAATGATTATACATAGGGCTGGGTAATATGATTATAAGATAACAGTATTACAGTATATTCATTTTCTTTGCGCTTTTAGAACTTATTAGTCACTGTGATAAATACCTTATTGGACAACTTGTTTAATTTCCCCTCTTTCTGCTCATTGAGTCTCTTTTTCTAAATGTTTCTTTTAAAAAGTTTTCTAAAACTCAGCCAAACTAATATTTGTGGTGCATGTTGTCTATCATGATTATGATATTTTTTAGCTGTATCACTCCTAATTGCAGAGTATTTGGACGTGCTGAAAGGTCACATTTGCCTTTGCTCTCTATAGATCAGCTAGTGTGACCAACTTGTCTCTGGACCGTTCAGGCTCCATGGTTCCGTCATATGACAGTTCAGTGAGCCCCCAGAGCAGCCGAGCCGTGTCCAAACCTGACCACAGCGAAGAGGAGCGCAAGATTCTCTTGGTACATATCCCACGCCTGAAAAATCACACCAGCACCACTCTCTCTCTCTCTCTCTCTCTCTCTCTCTCTCTCTCTCTCTACTAACTTTGCACATCTAGACTATTGGCCCACTATTGGCAAACATATTTGCCCACTCTTCTTTGCAGGTCTGGGCTCTGACTAGGCCATGCAAAGACTTTCACCTTTTTCTCCTTCAATCACTGTGTGGTCAGTTTTGCTGTGTGCTTTGGGTCATTGTCATGTTGGAAGGTAAACCTTCTTCCCATTGACAACTTTGTTGCAGAGGGCAGCAGATTTTCCTCAAGAATTTGACGGTATTTTGCTCCATCCATTTTCCTGCTATCCTGAGAAGTGCTCCAGTCCCTGCTGCAGAGAAACACCCCCACACCAGGATATTACCACCTCCATGCTTTACTGTAGGAATGGTGTTATTTGGATGGTGAGCTGTATTGGATTTCTGCCAGACATATCGTTTGGTGTTGAGGCCAAATAATTCAATTTTAGTCTCATCTCACCATAACATCTTTTTCCATGTGGCCTCAGAATCTTCAAGGTGCATTTTGGCAAAGCTCAGTCGTGGGTGGCTTTTTTCTTGCAACCCTCCCATACAAACTACATTTGTGGAGAATTTGTGATATTGTTGTCACATGCACACAATGACCACTCTTTGTCATAAATTCCTGCAACTGCTTCAGAGTTGTTGTAGGCCTCTTGGTAGCCTCTCTGACCAGTTTCCTCCTGGCTCTTTCATCCAGTTTGGAGCAACAGCCTGATCCAGGGAGGGTCTGTGTTGTACCAAATACCTTCCACTTCTTAATAATAGACTTCACTGTGCATTGATAAAGCCTTTGAAATTTTTTTGTATCCAACTCCTGACTTGTGCCTGTCCACAACTCTATCCTGGAGATCATGCTGAGCTAATCAAAATGACCACAGCTGATCACAGTTGAAAGTCAAATGGCTTTGTGTGCCATTGAGAAGGTGATTAGCTACACCTTATTGAGTTTACAAGTCATTTTTAGGAGGGGGGTGATCCTTTTTCTAAATCAGTGATTCTGGGTTTTTATTTATTTATTTATTTATTTATTTATTTCTGACATGTTGGTGTTGTATTTTTCACTTGGATGTTATAACTGAGTAATTACAGCTGGATAAAACAAAAACTGTGACTGTCTTCATTTCAGGCTGAAAAGCAACAAAATGTGATTATTTTTAAAGGGGGGTGATTCTTTTCTATACCCACTGTGTGTGTATATGTGTATGTGCATCTCAAAAAATTAGAATATCATATAAAAGTTCTTTTTTTTCTGTAATTTATTTAAACAAGTGGAACTTTCATATACAGTGGGCGGAAAAAAGTATTTGATCCCCTGCTGATTTTGTACGTTTGCCCACTGACAAAGAAATGATCAGTCTATAATTTTAATGGTAGGTGTATTTTAACAGTGAGAGACAGAATACAAACAAAACAATCCAGAAAAATGCATTTCAAAAACGTTATAAATTGATTTGCATTTTAATGAGTGAAATAAGTATTTGACCCCTTCGACTTAGTACTTGGTGGCAAAACCCTTGTTGGCAATCACAGAGGTCAGACGTTTCTTGTAGTTGGCCACCAGGTTTGCACACATCTCAGGAGGGATTTTGTCCCACTCCTCTTTGCAGATCCTCTCCAAGTCATTAAGGTCATTTTCAATGCCCTGGCTGAGGGAAGGAGGTTCTCACCCAAGATTTGACGGTACATGGCCCCGTCCATCGTCCCTTTGATGCGGTGCAGTTGTCCTGTCCCCTTAGCAAAAAAACACCCCCAAAACATAATGTTCCCACCTCCATGTTTGACGGTGGGGATGGTGTTATGACTTGGGGTCATAGGCAGCATTCCTTCTCCTCCAAACACCGCGAGTTGAGTTGATGCCAAAGAGATCTGACCACAACACTTTCACCCAGTTCACCTCTGAATCATTCAGGCAAACTTCAGACGGGCCTGTACATGTGCTTTCTTGAGCAGGGGGACCTTGCGGGCGCTGCAGGATTTCAGTCCTTCACGGCGTAGTGTGTTACCAATTGTTTTCTTGGTGATTATGGTCCCAGCTGCCTTGAGATCATTAACAAGATCCTCCCGTGTAGTTCTGGGCTGATTCCTCACCATGATCATTGAAACTCCACGAGGTGAGATCTTGCATGGAGCCCCAGACCGAGGGAGACTGACAGTTTCTTCCATTTGCGAATAATCGCACCAACTGTTGTCACCTTCTCACCAAGCTGCTTGGCGATGGTCTTGTAGCCCATTCCAGCTTTGTGTAGGTCTACAATCTTGTCCCTGACATCCTTGGACAGCTCTTTGGTCTTGGCCATGGTGGAGAGTTTGGAATCTGATTGATTGATTGCTTCTGTGGACAGGTGTCTTTTATACAGGTAATGAGCTGAGATTAGGAGCACTCTCTTAAAGGGAGTGCTACTAATCTCAGTTTGTTACCTGTAAAAAGACACCTGGGAGCCAGAAATCTTGCTGATTGATAGGGGATCAAATACTTATTTCACTCATTAAAATGCAAATCAATTTATATCTTTTTTGAAATGCGTTTTTCTGGATTTTTTTGTTGTTATTCTGTCTTTCACTGTTAAAATACATCTACCATTAAAATTATAGACTCATCATTTCTTTGTCAGTGGGCAAACGCACAAAATCAGCAGGGGATCAAATACTTTTTTCCGCCACTGTATCCTAGATTCATTACACATAAAGTGAAATATTTTAAGCCTTTTTTTTTTATCTTGGTGATTACGGCTTACAGCTCATGGAAATGAGATAATGGAAAATCCAGTATCTCAAAAATATTAGAATAAAGAATTTATAATACAGCAATGTCGACCTGAGAAGAGCTCTAATCAGCTAATTAACTCAAAACACCTTTTTACTCAAAACACCGTTGCTCAGTGGTCCAAAGTCCTCTTTTCAGATGAAAGTAAATTTTGCATTTCATCTGGAAATCAAGGTCCCAGAGTCTGGAGTAAGAGTGGAGAGACAGAATCCAAGTTGCTTGAAGTCCAGTGTGAAGTTTCCACAGTCAGTGATGATTTGGGGTGCCATATCATCTGCTGGCGTTGGTCCACTGTGTTTTCTCAAGTCGAGAGTCAATGCAGCGTCTACCAGGAGATTTTAGAGCACTTCATGCTTCCATCTGCTGACAAGCTTTATGGAGATGCTGATTTCCTTTTCCAGCAGGACTCTGCACCTGCCCACAGAGCCAAAACTACTAGTAACTGGTTTGCTGACCATAGTATTACGGTGCTTGATTGGCCAGCTAACTCGCCTGACCTGAATTTTGTCAAGAGGAAGATGAGACACACCAGACCCAACAATACAGACGAGCTGAAGGCCGCTATCAACGCAACCTGGGCTTCCATAACACCTCAGCATAACACCTCAGCAGTGCCACAGGCTGATTTTCTCCATGCCACGCCGCATTGATGAAGTAATTCGTGCAAAAGGAGCCCCAACCATAAATGCATAAATTAACATACTTTTCAGAAGGACAACATTTCTGTATTATAAATTATTTATTCTAATATTTTGAGATACTGGATTTTTGATTTCCATGAGCTGTAAGCCATAATCATCAAGATTAAAACAAAAAAAGGCTTGAAATATTTCACTTTTTGTGTAATGAATATAGAATATATGAAAGTTCCACTTTTTGAATTAAGCTACAGGGGAAAAAAAGAACTTTTCCACGATATTAATTTTTTGAAATGCACCTGTATATATGTGTGTGTAAAAAATAAATAAAAATAATTAAATAAAAAGTCAATAAAAAACCATGGCAACACTATGATAACAATTAATCAACTAATTGTTTTCATGGTGTTGCCATGGGGTTTTTATGACATGACAAACTCCTTAATTTTAATGTGTTTTTATGTGACAGGGATTTTGTCTGCATTTCGTTTACCTATATAATTTTCACATTTTTTGTAGGATTCATCTCAGTTAAAAGACTTATGGAAGAAAATCTGTCACAGCAATACTGGGATGGAGTTCCAGGACCACAGATATTGGCTACGTACTTACCCTAATTGCATTGTGGGTAAAGATCTAGTTAACTGGCTCTTGCGAAATGGCACCATTTCTACTAGGTAAGTATTTAACTGGCATTAACAGAGTTAAGACTGGTGTGTGGTCTCGGACTATTGTATGACAAAATATTATGGAACAAGCTGTTTCAGTAATATTAGCTTTTTCATAAATTTTTGAATTTTAAATTTACACTAACATACTGTATGGGAGAAACTTTCGTGCTGTTTCTTGCCAGCAGTCCTCTTAGAGTGAGCAATTTGGAATGACTTACAAATTTAACACTTCTGACTGAGGTAATAAAGCCTTCTGGAGTCAGTTGTATATGACTAGGATGGAAATTAAGACTTGCACTGATGCTAGGGAAAGATAGTCATGAAAAAATAAATATTTCTATAGTTTGATTCAAAACTAGGGTTACAACCTTGGCTACAACGTTGAGCCTTAGTGTGAAAATGTTCTCAAATCACATGTTTATTTAAAACCTCTTGAACATGTTGCCCTTTGTCCCCCCCCCAATCAGGGCTCAGGCCATAGCTATTGGACAGGCTCTGGTTGATGGGCGCTGGCTTGACTGTGTTACTCACCACGATCAGATATTCCGTGATGAGTACGCACTGTATCGCCCTCTTCAGGTGAGTTTTTAATTAAATTTGTGCCACTAGTTTGTCAGTGTGTTATACTAAAGATTGTTGTGGGGTTGTTTTTGTAGAGCACAGAGTTCTCTGAGACCCCGTCCCCAGATACGGACAGCGTGACCTCCCTGGAGGGACACTCGGAACCATCATGGTTCAAAGACATCAAGTTTGACGATAGTGACACAGAGCAGCTAGCTGATGAAAATGACTTAATAACAACAAGTGAGAAGATTCTAGATATGACAGGTTACATATTTTATCAGTGCATATCCATCTCTTTTTGTTTTTTTTTGGTTTTTTTGTTTGTTTTTTTTTTTATAAAGATTATTTCTGTTATTCAGGCTCAGCCAGCCCCAGCAAAAGAACATCAGTCAGCAGTTTCCATTCAGCAGTGGACAGTGATTCAGCTGCCTCCATTAACCTGAATGTGGAGCAGGACAACGTCAACTTCCACATCAAGAAGCAGGCCAAGTACCCTTACGTGCCTCCTCACCCGGCCGAACAGAAAAGTATGGCGCACACTGATCCATTCGCCCCTGACTCTGACTTCCACACACCAAGTGAGGAGAGGCTTAGAGACCTACTGGCCATCTTTGTTGGCCTCATACTGCATTAAAACAGCACTAACTCGTTACCCATTTTGGCCAAGGCATGACTTACCACATGTTCATTTCCCTCTTAAAAATTCCCAGACATAAAATTAACAGTCTTTCACAACACTAATTGCATAACAGCCTCTCTAAAAGCCTAAAATTAAAACTTCTATGAAGCTGCACTATAATACAATGACTCCTACAGTCCTTACTTTAATTACACTGACTCCTAGTTCCTCAAAAATATCTACCGTGATACTGACTGACTCACAGCCATTACAAAGAATGAATCTGTTGCCTTCTGATGTTTTCTGAGGTGTTGTATTGTCTCTGTCTCACTCTTTGTGTGCTTGTCATGCAGCTGAGGTCCTTGTCACAGAAGACGGCAGTCAGCATTTATCCATTAGTGATGCCTTTATTAAAGGTATGTATTCTTCACATCTAAATCATTGTCTTAAATAAATCTGTTCCACAGCTGAGTTTTTTTTTTTTTTTTTTTTTTTTTTTTTCCTTTTTCTTTGCATTGGCAGAGTCTTTGTTTAATCGGCGTGTAGAAGAGAAGGCTAAAGAAATGCTCTTCACTCCACTGGGTTGGCACCACAGCTCCCTAGACCAGCTGAGGGAGGAGAATGGCGAGAAGAAGGCTATGGAGAGACTTCTGTAAGTCATTGAGAGCACACATAGACCAATCCTGGCAATACCTTTTTTTTTTTTTTTTTTTTTAATTATATATAATTTTATGTTCATATGTCAAGAAAAATGTTCATGTTTCACTTTCATGAAGCCGCTTCCACTTTCAGAAGCTACAGAGATACTTAGATACATAAAGTTCCCCTGTTACATTTTGACATTTCCAAATGTCCAAACATATACTATTTCTTGTGGATTCTTGCATTAATCACGTCATTCAGATCGGCCAACCACAGCCACATGATGGCCCTGCTGCAGCAGCTGCTCTACAGCGAGTCACTCTCTCTCTCCTGGCGAGACATCATCGTGCCCGTGGTGCGGCAGATAGTGCAGACGGTGCGTCCAGATGTTCGCAGCTGCGACGATGACATGGACATTCGCCAGCTGGTCCACATTAAGAAGGTAGGATCTCACATTCTCATATCATTGTTCTCTGAGCGGTGCATTTACGACTGTATATCTTTGTCACATGTTTGCGTGAGCATTTGTTCTTTTGTAGATACCGGGAGGAAAGAAGTTTGACTCCGTCCTGGTGAATGGCTTTGTTTGCACTAAAAATATTGCTCACAAAAAGGTGTGTGTGCTTTTTCATACGTGGATATATTACGAGTGCACGTATGCATTCTACTTGACTGACCGTCATTCGTCTCGTTTTCCAGATGAACTCTTATATCAAGAACCCAAAGATCCTTCTGCTCAAGTGTTCCATTGAGTATCTTTACAGAGAAGAGACAAAGTTCACCTGCATTGATCCAATTGTTCTTCAGGTATCGCTCTGTTTTGATGTAATGTGTGTAGTCTATGATCCAAATTTTTGACTGCAATGCTAAAAGTCAGATCGGAGTACTGACGAACTTATATTATTTACAGGAGCGAGAGTTTCTGAAGAACTATGTGCAACGAATAGTCGATGTGCGTCCTAACCTGGTGCTGGTAGAGAAGACGGTGTCACGCATCGCTCAGGATATGCTGCTTGAGCACGGCATCACCTTAGTCATCAACGTCAAACCTGTTAGTGCTTCTTCTTTGGCTGTGGAAATACTAACACACACTCTGACTCACATTTAGACTTAACAAAATGAAGTTATGTATGTGTGGATTGCTTTCCATCAATGAAAGCTTCACCACAGAGCCAGATCAGTGTTAGAACCTACACTTGACTTTGACATTATTGCCTTGTAGTCTGTTTTTGCTCATGTCTCCTCTTTGTCTTTGTAGCAAGTTCTAGATCGAGTGAGTCGAATGACTCAGGGAGATTTAGTCATGTCTATGGATCAGCTTTTGACCAAACCTCGCTTGGGAACTTGCCACAAATTCTACCTTCACTCCTTCCAGTTAAACACTAATAGTAAGTGTGGATTTTTTTCCCCTACAGTATGTTTAACAATATATTGTATCATATTCAGCAAACATGTCTTGATCATGTATTTGATTTCTTACAATCATGTTCCATTTTTTTCCCAATACTAAGTAAAATCAGTGACTTAGATTGCTTTGGTTAACAGGATATTAAATTTCACTGATTTGATTTGTTTTTGTTTTTTTTCATTTTGTTTTTTCAGATGAACTGAAGACTCTAATGTTCTTCGATGGATGCCCTTCTCATCTGGGTTGCACCATCAAGCTCCGTGGTGCCTCAGAGTATGAGCTAGCCCGAGTTAAGGAGATCATTATGATGATGGTGTGTGTAGCTTATCACTCTCAGTTAGAGATTTCCTTCCTTATGGATGAGTTTGCAATGCCTCCTAGTCTTTCTAAGAGCTCGTCATTCCACTGCCTGCTGGAGAGCGCAGCTGAAGAAGCAGAGAAAGAGGTGGACAGGGAGAGCCAGGGGAACCAAGCTGAAACAAGGGAGGAGCATGCAGAGTTCCACTCGGAAGACAACTTTGACTTTGAGCCAGGGCTTCAGGAGATAATAAAAGGCCACAGTAGGCAGCATTCTACCTCTGAGTCCTCACTGAAGGACGGAGAAAGTCCTAAGGTAAGCAGAAATGGCTCACCCATGTCTACAGTTGTGGCAGAAGGGGGTGAGGTAAAGACCTCCACTCCCCTGCCCAGCCAATCAAACCAGCCGCTGTGTATGTCCCCTCCTTATCTCTTGTCTATGGAGGAGTTCGTAGAAGAGGAGCTGAAAAAACCAGCTGAGGCAGTGAGAAATGGAGAGGATGAGGACACCCTGGTGCCAGGAGACAGCACCAGTTCAGAGATGCCACTTGCTCCAATGCAGCTCTTCAGAGACCCTCTGCAGGATGACAGTGGCCTGTTTGTGGCTGAGCAGGTGACTTCAGTAGATGATCGGCTTAAGTCCATCTCAGCCAGCTTTAGGCAGGAGTTGAAGGACGTTATCCTGTGCATCTCGCCGTTTATGACCTTTCGTGAACCCTTCTTGTTGACACCAGCTGGCCTACGCTGCCCGAGCCGTGACTACTTCCCCGAGCAGGTCTACTTCTCACTGCTGCTAAACAAGGACGTCAAGGAGATCGATGGCCGCCGCAAGAAGCTCATGCTTAAGGACTCAAACCCATCTAGTGGTTCTCTGAGCAATGGGTTCGGGCCGCAGCATCGCCCAGTCCGAGTGCTGCCTTCCCATAAACTCACTACTATCTGCATTACCCAGCAGCTGAGCAGCAGTCAGGATCTGGCACGCATGCTGGCAGACTACCGCGCTCAGGGAGGACAAATCCAGCGAGACTCTGACCCATTTGCTCAACCCACGCATGCCCCAAATACAAAGGCACCAGTCAAGGCAGACAGTGAGGAGGAGAAAGTGCCAGGGCAGAGTGACATGGTCTGGGCTACCAAGGTAAATTTGGTCTCCATGTGACAGTCATAATGTGAAATCTATGTAAAACACTTGCACTGAGAGGTGTTTTTGTCTTTTGTGCTGTTTTCCTCCCATGCAGCTCGACTGCCTGAATCCAATAAACCACCAACGGCTGTGCGTGTTGTTCAGCAGCTCGTCAGCACAGTCCAACAATGCCCCTAACCACTGTGTCAGCCCTTGGTAAATCCTGCTTATCATTCTGTATTTCAGATCTCACATAGATTAGCGAGAATCATATCTTCCATCAGACAGATGTCTAGGTGAAATTCTGAATGCCATTTAAATGAAATTGCATCTATTACTTATATTTAGGATTGTGACCATGGAATTTTATGGGAAGAATGACTTGACTCTTGGAATATTTCTGGAAAGATACTGCTTCAGGTATGACTATTATAACTAAATGGCAAATTTTAAGAATTATTTAACTGATTTCGGAAAGCCCAATAATGACTTCTGTTTGTTTGTGCGATGCAGGCCATCTTACCAATGCCCCAGCATGTATTGTGAAACTCCCATGGTGCACCATATCCGCCGCTTTGTGCATGGCAGCGGCTGTGTCCAGATTGTTCTGAAAGAGCTCCATTCACCTGTGCCTGGATACCAACACACTATCCTCAATTACTCCTGGTGCAGAATCTGCAAACAGGTATTTGGGTCACTGGGTGGATGACAAATCGCACTATGCATTTCCTTTATTTCTGTAATTTAAAGATGTATGCAATGATCAGAGCTATAAACATTAGCTATGTGCACACTACCCCAAGCACATTTCAACATTTAGTGTCCTTATGGTGTTCATTCTTCCATGGTGACAGGTTACTCCAGTTGTCCCCTTGTCCAATGATTCATGGTCCATGTCCTTTGCTAAATATCTGGAGCTGCGTTTCTATGGCCACCAGTACACTCGCCGTGCCAATGCCGAGCCATGTGGACACTCCATCCACAAGGACTACCACCAGTACTTCTCCTACAACCAGATGGTGGCCTCTTTCAGGTGAACATCCTCAAAATATATAATATATGCTTTTTTTGGTCTTAACTTTATTTCATAATTCTTTTAATTATTTTTACAAACCATTCATTTCCACAATTTCCAGATTCAGCTCATGAAACAATGACAACTTCATAAATGTTTTTCTTTTAACATTTATTTCCAAATATATTTTTACTGTTTCTTATCTATAGCTATATCCCAGTGAGACTGTTGGAGATCTGCCTACCTGCCCCTAAGATCATCATCAGGAACCAGGGGCCCAGTAAGACCATTCTGCAACAGGACCTCAAAGATTTTGTGCTGAAGTAAGAATCTTTACCTGACTCTAACCTACAACCATTTCCCACTCCAGTGTCATCTCTGTTAAGTGGATGGATTTGATTCCCTCTTTCAAACAGGGTGACTCAAGTGTACGCTGCAATAGACGACCGTCTCACCTCTCTTAAAACGGACACATTCAGCAAAACGCGCGAGGAGAAAATGGAGGACTTGTTTGCACAGAAAGATGTAGGTTTGAGACATTGATGATGCAGTTTCTGGTGCCTGGTCCTTGTTTTTGATTGTCTAATATTGTTTCAGTATTGTGAGCCTGCTATATGGGATGTTAATATCTTTGTGTTTCTGTGTGATTAGATGGAGGAGGGTGAGCTGCGCAGCTGGATGGAGAAGCTGCAGGGACGTCTACAGGCCTCGACTGTGGACACTCCACAGCAGCTGCAGGCTGTTCTCGAATCTGTGGTGATGAAGAAGCAGAGCTTGTGTGAAACCCTGCAATCTTGGAACAGCAAGTAATAAACCCTAATCACGATGACCTTCAAATATATACACTGCACATACAAACAGAGGAAATACACTCACCGTCCACTTTATTAGGAAAACATTCATGCAGTTATCTAATCAGCCAATCATGTGGAAGCAGTGGAATGCATACAATCATGCAGATACAGGTCAAGAGCATTGGGTAATGTTCACATCAAAATGAAGAAAACGTTTGATTTTCTGTGACTTTTTACATCGTGGCATGGTTGTTGGTACCAGAAGGGCTGGTGTGAGTATTTCAAAAACTGCTGATCTCCTGGGATTTTTAAAAACAAAAAAACATTGAGTCAGTGACAGTTCTGTGGGTGGAAAGACCTTTTGATAAGAGAGGTCAGAGGAAAATGGTTCAAGCTGCCATAAAGGATATAGAAACTCAAATAACCACTCTTTACAAACGTGGTGAGCAGAAAAGCATCCCAGCATGCACAAAACATCAAACCTTTTGGTGGATGGGCTACAACAGCAGAAGACCACATTGGGTTCCACTCCTGTCAGCCAAGAACAGGAATCTGAGGCTATCATGGACACAGCCTCACCCAAACTGGACAGTTGTAGATCAGGGAAAAAAATCATCTGGTCTTTTTCCAGTCTTCAACTATCCAGTTTGGGTTAGCCTGCACTGCTACCACATGACTGTCTGATTCAATAACTGCATTAATGTGCAAGTGAACAGGTGTTCTTAATAACGTGGACAGTGAGTGTAGAAGCCAGGTCATGATGGAGGGAGGCAGATTTTTAACCCTTTGTGAAGACCAAGTAACCCAATGACGGTGGGGGAAATGAGGCCGAACCCTGTAAAAAACTAAAGTGCTGTTATTATTTGAAACAAAAAAAAAAGTATTCTTTTGTCTATTAGAGCTAGAGTAAGGTGTTGTAATATAATTGTTTGTCAATGGTATGACCCCGGATGTGTGTCAGACTGCAGGACCTGTTCCAGCTGGAGAAGGGCAGGAAGCGTTTGTCTGTTCCACCCAGCCCTGGCAGACACAGACAGGCCACTAACGATGAGAGCAAGGTAATATATATAAGGATATAAATTCTATACCCTTAGAATGCAGCTTATTCTTGTATTTCTAGGGATCAGAAAGTGCATGATTGCACATTGGCATGCTATTTAGTCTGTAATTGGGTGAGAACGTACTGCAATGTCATGCTAATTCTATTAAATCTCAAATTAATATCAGCACTTTATGTACAAAGAGATTTTAGAAAAGAGATTATAAGATGCATACCATAATGTTCTGTTTTTTTGATTTACTTACAGACGAGTGTCTTGGAGTCATCCCCCCGCAACCCCTCCCCTGTGGTACAGAATGGTGAGAAAGGTAAGTTCATTAACAAATTAATATATAAAACTTGCCAGTCAATTTTGATTGACCAAGCTCTGTTTTCCAGCATTAGAGGATCGTCACCTCAGCACCCTGCCTTCAAACACAGGATCCTCATCCTTTTCACTACCATCCCCAGCCGAGCAAAGCTCAGAGGTCCCCACGTCTGGTCCTTCCTTCCATGATCAGGACTCTGAAGGAGGTGACACACATGCACATACAGACATGGTCCCAGGGCCTGATTTACTAAACGCAGAAATGTCCAGTCTGATTTATTAATAGACTGAATAATTGCATGTTTCCAATAAGCAAAATATCACATCTGTTTTACGTGAAATTTGTGGTATTTCTACTTAAAGGTGCAAACTACAGTGTGTCACTAAAAGAAATTTTCTAATGTATTAATGTAAAATGAATGTAAAGTTATGCCTCTATATTACCATGGTAAAGTTGGTTTTATAATCTGTATGCATTGTATGCGCTCCAGAGACAATAGCATGTAAAAGAAACCCAGATTTGCTTTAAAATTACCTAAGAAATACAACACGTAATTATTACATGTAAATATGTGTCAGTTATACCCGACACATAATTACACACCTGTGGTGCATAACAAATATAAAATCATTTAAGGAATGGTTGACCCAAAATTACTCACCCTCATGTCGTTCCAACCCCATAAGGCTTTCGTTCGTCTTTGGAACACAAATGAAGACATTTTAATGAAACCTGGGAGATTTCTGTCCCTCCGTTTACAGTCCAGTAACCAAAAGCTCCAAAAAGTTCATAAAGGCATCATAAAAGTAATCCGTGTGACTCCAGTGATTTAATCCCAATTTTGTGAAGTGATAGGAATGCTTTGTGTGTGCAAAAATTTCTTTATTCACAAAATATTTTCACTTCCACATAGATCTCATTTGTGTTCTGAAGAGGAACGAAAGTCTTATGGGTTTGGAACAACATGAAGGCGAGTAATTGATGAATGAATTTTCATTTTTGGGTGAACTATTCCTTTAACAGTAATTAATCAATAATCAATAATTTATCATTCTTTTAACATTTTTATTATATGCTAATTGTTTTTTTATTATATTCTAATCATTCCTTTGTTATTATGTCCTGACCGCTATTTTTTAACTTCCTGTTCTGAACTCGCACAACGAACACATGCAGAACCCTCATTTATATATTGTTTCCTTCCCCTACTTTCCTTCAAGCACTTGGCTTGATTTGAACAATTGTACTTTGTAAATCATCTGCATAGTGCCCGCTGAATACACATCATAGTCAATGAGTCACAGAATGTAAGAGTCTATAACATCAGTTTGCCTCCTGTCTCTCTCAGAGGTGTTTGATAGCCACCTGCAAGGCTCCAATGACAGTCAAGTGAAGGAGAAGTCCACCATGAAAACCATTCTGGCCAACCTGTTACCAGGAAACAGTTATAACCCTATTCCATTACCTTTGTAAGTATCTTATTACATTTATTGTTTTCTATACATACTTATACCACATTGCTGTTGAATACTCGATTCTGATTGGTCAGAAGGTGTTGATTAATTTTGTTTTTTTTAATTATTAACGCACATATTTGAATGTTATATATTGATTTTATAGTAACAACTTGAACGCAGAGTCTTGTGGCAGACACTCCACATAAACAGCTTAAAGAAATGTGTAGTTTTCTATGAGATGTTTTCCACAACTTTAAACATAACTATAAACAGATAAAAAAAAAAAGTATGACGTGTCATTCTTTACTAAAAAGAAAATTATCATCACTAGCAAACTGCTGTGGTATAAGAAGAATAAAACACTTCATGATGTGCTATTGTAGGGAAATAATGATGGGTGGGGTGATGTGCTCCAGCAAGTGTTTTATTCCTTACACATTGTGTACTTTTATTTAATTCTCCGGATTCCGGATCTTGTTGTCTTTGTATTAGTGACCCAGATAAACACTACCTCATGTATGATCATGAGCGTGTCCCCATTGCCGTGTGTGAGAGAGAACCGAGCTCTATCATTGCCTTCGCTCTGAGGTAATCCACTTTTTATCCAATACAATCTTGCATCACTGACTCTTCCTATTTGTTCTTTAACCGTTAATTAAATGTTTTCCCTTTTAGCTGTAAAGAATATAAAACTGCTCTTGAAGACCTTTCAAAGACTACACTGAAGTCCTCTGGAGAGGAGATCTCTCAGACCAACAGGTCTCCAAATACATTTATATGAAATTACTTTTACGGTCATGGAATTGTAGGATTGTTACTATGTGTGTGATAGGTCTAGTCCTGCACTGATCCATTTTTCTCTGATATATATGTAGTTCTGGTGAGAACAAGGTGAAGAACAGCCCTGCAAAGGTCACTGATGGCAGCACCTCTCAGCTTGGCCGGGGCAGCGTAGACACAGACCCACTCAGTGAGTAAATGAAACACTGAATCATCCACTGGATTTCTCAGAAGAGGATGTAAATATCATATATATATATATATATATATATATATATATATATATATATTTTTTTTTTTTTTTTTTTTTTTTTTTTTTAAAGCATCTCTGTTTAGAACATCATTCTTTCCTTGCTCTCACAGAGGAGCCTGAGAATGGTGACAAACAGAAGAAGCAGACGGGGAATCCACACATTGAACTGCGTAAGTGTTAAGGAAATAGTCAGAAATTTTGATTGAGTAAAACGATATTATAAAATGGATATTTTCAGCCTTGAGATCATTAACAAGATCCTCCCGTGTAGTTCTGGGCTGATTCCTCACCGTTCTCATGATCACTGAAACTCCACAAGGTGAGATCTTGCATGGAGCCCTAGACCGAGGGAGACTGACAGTTATTTTGTGTTTCTTCCATTTGCGAATAATCGCACCAACTGTTGTCACCTTCTCACCAAGCTGCTTGGCGATGGTCTTGTAGCCCATTCCTGCCTTGTGTAGGTCTACAATCTTGTCCCTGACATCCTTGGACAGCTCTTTGATCTTGGCCATGGTGGAGAGTTTGGAATCTGATTGATTGATTGCTTCTGTGGACAGGTGTCTTTTTACAGGTGACAAGCTGAGATTAGGAGCACTCTCTTAAAGGGAGAGTTACCTGTGTAAAAGACACCTGGGAGCCAGAAATCTTGCTGATTGATAGGGGATCAAATACTTATTTCACTCATTAAAATGCAAATCAATTTATAATTTTTTTGAAATGCGTTTTTCTGGAATTTTTTTGTTTTGTTCTGTCTCTCACTGTTAAAATACACCTACCATTAAAATTATAGACTGATCATTTCTTTGTCAGTGGGCAAACGTACAAAATCAGCAGGGGATCAAATACTTTTTTCCCCCACTGTAGAATTTTCACCATTGATAATATTGATGTTTAATGTTAAGTTTTAAATATAGTACATCTGTTTCTTTCATAGAGGCTTAATTTTACTAATTATAGTTGGGTGGTGTTTTAACTATTACTTATTTGTCAGCTTTGGCATCAATGCTATCAAATGATCTTTTCTGTTAAAAATACATGATGCAGTAAAATATTTACAGTAGCATCCTCTTACCTCTTTTAGTTTCCTCTAGCCTCCATATCTCAATGAGCACGTTTATTCTACAAGCCTACAAGCTGTTGAGAGTATTTAACAAAGGTTTGCTGGCAAACCTTTTAACAATTATAATTACACAATTTGCCTATCAATTGTAATTTAGAAAATCGTTTCATATAAAAAGAAATTGCCATACTGTATGAAGTATGTATGATGCATGTCTCATTTAACATGCAAGCTTATGTGCTTTCACCCAAATTACCAGATTTTACCAGCATCCTTATAGAATTTTTTTTTTTTCCAGGAATAATATATCAATCGGTATGTTTTGAACTTTTATCACCACAACCAGACAGTATAACCCTTAAAAACTAGCATTGTGTAGATTTACAGAAGACTCTTCTCACTCTAATTCTCCATTCAAATGCTGTCAATTTATAACTTCTGTGATCGAGGGGAAAATGCCTGAGCTCACCTGTGTGTGCGCTGGGTTTTCTCTGCAGAGTTTTCAGACGCCAGCGCAAAGTTCTACTGCCGCATCTACTATGCCGAGGAGTTCCATAAGATGAGGGAGGAGGTGATGGAGAGCACAGATGAAGATTTTGTCCGCTCACTCTCTCACTGTGTCAACTGGCAGGCTCAAGGTGGCAAATCAGGAGCGGTCTTCTACGCCACTGAAGGTGAATCTCAGAAATTCAAAATGAGAACTCCTTAAACGTTCTTGTGAGTTGTTTAAGATTTCAGCCTATCATTGGGTTATTGCAAGATGATCAAAATGATAATGCCACAGCCGTCTATATCTAAGAGTCTAAGAGAGCATAATTAGCCCTGCTCACAGGGTGTGAAGGATGGCTTTCCTCCCGCTGTGTTGATCAGAGCGACACTAGCCAATCATGAGCGTCTGTGAACTCACAGAGCTGCTTTGACATTGGATGAGCTACAGTTAGACAAAATGCAGCAGCTGAAATTTTGATATGCAGAGGCCCATTAGTCGCTGTGCAACAGAAAAACAGCTGCCGGATAGAAATCAGATATGCCTAAAATATAAGAAAAAAATTGGGTGTAAATCTAAAACGGGTCTGTCCTTGAATTTGAAGTTTATTAGGTTCCACTCTCTCACTTACTTTCAGTTACCACTTTATCCTGGTCATTGTCTCCTATCCCAGGAATCCTGGGATTCACACACACACATTCATTCACACACATAAATTGCACCTACAATATCTCACAAAAGTGAGTACACCCCTCACATTTTTGTAAATATCTTATTATATCTTTTCATGGGACAACACTGAAGAAATGACACTTTGCTACAATGTAAAGTAGTGAATGTACAGCTTGTATAACAGTGTAAATTTGCTGTCCCCTCAAAATAACTCAACACACAGCCATTAATGTCTAAACCGCTGGCAACAAAAGTGAGTACACCCCTAAGTGAAAATGTGCAAATTGGGCCCAATTAGCCATTTTCCCTCCCCGGTGTCATGTGACCCGTTAGTGTTACAAGGTCTCAGGTGTGAATGGGGAGCGGGTGTGTTAAGTTTGGTGTTATCGCTCTCACACTCTCTCATACTGGTCACTGGAAGTTCAACATGGCACCTCATGGCAAAGAACTCTCTGAGGATCTGAAAAAAATAATTGTTGCTCTGCATAAAGATGGCCTAGGCTATAAGAAGATTGCCAACACCCTGAAACTGAGCTGCACCACGGTGGCCAAGACCATACAGCGGTTTAACAGGACAGGTTCCACTCAGAACAGGCCTCGCCATGGTCGACCAAAGAAGTTGAGTGCACGTGCTCAGCATCATATCCAGAGGTTGGCTTTGCAGAATAGACGTATGAGTGCTGCCAGCATTGCTGCAGAGGTTGAAGGGGTGGGGGGTCAGCCTGTCAGTGCTCAGACCATACGCCACACACTGCATCAAATTGTTCTGCATGGCTGTCGTCCCAGAAGGAAGCCTCTTCTAAAGATGATGCACAAGAAAGCCCGCAAACAGTTTGCTGAAGACAAGCAGACTAAGGACATGGATTACTGGAACCATGTCCTGTGGTCTGATGAGACCAAGATAAACTTATTTGGTTCAGATGGTGTCAAGCATGTGTGGCGGCAACCAGGTGAGGAGTACCAAGACAAGTGTGTCTTGCCTACAGTCAAGCATGGTGGTGGGAGTGTCATGGTCTGGGGCTGCATGATACAAGATCAGCTTGTAGGATTAGCTCTAGTCTAGTTTTAGAATTATAAACTCTAAAGAGGGAGGTTATCCTTCTGGCCAGGAAGAATCATTCTCCGTTTGTTATTAAAATAAAGCATGTAGCGAGGTCGCAGCGTTAAAATGACTTAAGTGAGCAAAACAGAGAAAATCAAGCGTGGTGATAATAGATTTTAATAAGTGAAGCATAACTACGGATACACACAACTAACTCTAAGCAAACAATACATATGTACATCTATATACAAGAAAAGAGAAAGTATAGAAAGGAAGTAATGAAATAAAAAGGGATGGCAGACAAAAACACAAACGATTAGCCTTTCTAAGAGATCCAGCAACGAACTTAATCTCCTGAAAACAGGGGTACACTCAACGCATCTATAGATCGATTAAACTATACTTGCATGGTTATTGTGTTGTCGGTTTCAAAATTTGCGCGTGGTCCAGTAGGAGTTCGTGTTGAGTTCGCTGGTTTGTTGTGCTGTTTGAGAAGGCGTGGGCCGTGAGGCAGTTGCATCTTTGTCCCACAGAGAGAGTGGCTCCCTCTTCCCAGGGCACGCGGCCCCGGGGGAGGGAAGCCGGAAAGAGTAAGACTGAAGTGAACTGGGGCGAACTGAAGAGAGAGAGAGTAGCCGGCCTCAACCTCTGCCGGAAAACCAAAGACAAGAGTGCCGGAAACAGAAGAGCCTGAAAACAGAAGAGCCTTAGAGCAATGCGTGTTGTTGTTTTTAAAGACAACGCACACGCCTCTCTGGGCTATTGACCAATCAGGAAGCTGGATTTATTGGCGGGATGAACTCTCTTTGTCTGGTCTCAGACCTGAATTTGCATGTCCTGGGAGGAGCCGGTTTAAACTGTATTATATGTGGAATTAGGAAAAAGCATGAAATAAATGTATCCCATTGTAATATGATATGCATAATCAATCAGAGTATCAAGAGACGATTAATTAGATACCAAATTCGATGTGATTAGAAAATATTAAAGGTAAAACATGGTTACAGACATATAAAATGATATCCTAAATTAAACTATCCAAAATCATCCTAGCTTGGTTATATAGGCACACAATATATGCAAACACGAATACATCAAAGACTGTCCTAGACATATAAGTACATATAATTACACGTTACATTCCAGAAAGATTTCTCCATTGTGTGTGTAAGCTCTGTGTGTGTGTGTGTGTGTGTGTGTGTGTGTGTGTGTGTGTGTATGTGTTTGTGTATTGGCATTCCAGGCGTCCCAACCGTGGGTGTCTGGGGAGTCTCAGAGACCTTTGAAGTCCCCAGGGGGGGGTTTGCTCTTAGACAGGCTGGAGCCAAAATGGTCATTAAACAGATATGGCTTTAAAGCTCAAAGAAAAAGAAACTTCTTTGCTAAGTCCAGGTTGATTCAGAATCAGTTTGATACCGTCAGACGAACACTGCCTTGCTAAAGAAGCTGATGGTAAAGGTGATGGACTGGCCAAGCATGTCTCCAGACCTAAACCCTATTGAGTATCTGTGGGGCATCCTCAAACGGAAGCACAAGGTCTCTAACATCCACCAGCTAATGTGATGTCGTCATGGGGGAGTGGAAGAGGACTCCAGTGGCAACCTGTGAAGCTCTGGTGAACTCCATGTCCAACAGGGTTAAGGCAGTGCTGGAAAATAATGGTGGTCACACAAAATATTGACACTTTGGGCCCAATTTGGACATTTTCACTTAGGGGTGTACTCACTTTTGTTGCCAGCGGTTTAGACATTAATGGCTGTGTGTTGAGTTATTTTGAGGGGACAGCAAATTTACACTGTTATACAAGCTGTACACTCACTACTTTACATTGTAGCAAAGTGTCATGTCTTCAGTGTTGTCCCATGAAAAGATATAATAAAATATTTACAAAAATGTGAGGGGTGTACTCACTTTTGTGAGATACTGTACATGTGAATGTGTGATAACCAATCCACCTACTGGCATGTTACTGGGAGTTGGGAGGAAACTTGAGAACCTGCAGGAAACCCACATGGACACAGGGAAAACATGCTTATTAGGTTTCATTAATCTTTCATACATTTGTAGTACAATGCCTCTGTTGTAACAACAGGTGTAGTGTAATTTAGCAGCTGAAGTGCTCATTGGCTGAAGTCCTTTCTTCTCTCCTCAGATGATCGGTTTATTTTGAAGCAGATGCCCAGGCTGGAAGTACAGTCCTTCCTGGATTTTGCCCCACACTACTTCACTTACATCACTGGTGCAGTTCAACAAAAGGTAGCTAAGATTCAGTTTAATTTAGAATTAGTGTCCTCCTCAGTTCATGGCCTGCAAAATGATATCGTACGTGTATTTAGCTGGTGACATATTTCAGTACCTTGAAGGCTACAATCAGATTGGCTCCCTAAAGGTCTGTTTTTAAAACTGCCATTTTGATGAAATATATATTCATAAGCTATAATTAACTATGTTTTTCTGCAGTGTCCTTATCACATAGAAAGATGTGTCAACAGTCAGTTTCTCTCCCCTCTTTCCACTTCCTGTTCTCAGCGGCCTACAGCACTTGCGAAGATTCTGGGAGTTTACCGTATTGGCTACAAGAACTCACAGAACAACACAGAGAAGAAGCTCGATCTGCTTGTGATGGAGAACCTCTTCTATGGACGCAAGATGGCACAGGTGTGTGAGGCCACAGAGTGTGTCTGTTTGTATGCAGATTAAACCGCTTTGCTCCTGAGTGACATCTACTGTAGGACAGGTCTCGGGGCTTGTATATTCGACTGACTTGTCTTGCCTCTGCAATGGAATGAAGTTGTTATATTGTAATGTATTTTCCTTTTCATTGTTGTTGATGCATGTTTTAACCTCATAACGTCCCTCCAGTCAGATAGTCATGTAATTAGTCTTATCATGCTCAAAGACTAAGCCTAGATTGCTGTCATTTATACTTACCCAGGTGTTCGACCTGAAGGGCTCTCTGAGGAACCGGAATGTGAAGACAGAGCAGGGTAAGGAGAGCTGCGAGGTGGTGCTGCTGGACGAGAACCTGCTCAAGCTGGTGCACGATAATCCACTCTACATCCGATCACACTGCAAGGCCATCCTGCGCGCAGCCATCCACAGCGACGCCTACTTCCTTTCCAGCCACCTCATCATTGACTACTCACTGCTGGTGGGCCGTGACGACGCCTCTGACCAGCTCGTCGTGGGCATTATAGGTACGTCATCAGAGCAACACGGCATTTGTGTGTTTTCCAACATGAGAAGTTCATGACACATGCAGCGCATCCTGTTCTGTTTCTAGATTACATCCGGACATTCACATGGGATAAAAAGCTTGAGATGGTGGTCAAGTCTACGGGAATTCTCGGCGGGCAAGGTTAGAGTTCTGTAGAATGCTTGTTATATATTATGTTTAATGGCAAAACGTGAAATTAAACATGGGTTTGTTGTCAAAGTGCTAAATGGACAGTATTAGCTTTATAGTATATATTTTCTAATTCCTTCTGGATTGCCAATTATGGTATTTTTCTTCCTCTACCCCTGAGAAAATTCCAGCCTAATATATCTTTTTTTTTTTTTTTTTTTTTTTTTTTTTTTGATTAAGTCAGGGTGGTCTACTAATGTTATTGCAGTCTGGGTCTTACCTTTTATGACCACACCTAACTGTTGTGTTTAGACATCTTTGCACACATATTCAAAGAATTTTTAAGCAATTCCGGCCACCATGAAATTAAGGACTGGTAGCCTGCGGGTTAAAGTCTCACTTTTTATGAACCTATGCCTCATTATCGGGCATCTTCTAGTTTTCTATAAATAAATTCATTATCTAGTAATGTGAGCATATCAACATGTATTAGAGTTCGACTGATAGTGGATTTTACAGATACCGATAACTTGTGCAGTACCTGCCATAACACTCAAAGTAAAATATTGCTGAACTTTATTACAAAAATAAACAGTACTGACTGTACCATGAAAATGTACTGTACTTTTTAAAATGAAATAAATATTAATATGTATTAACTATTAATAAATATTCAATAAGTAAATAAAATATATATATCCAAACTGAACTAAAAAAGTAACACTTTAAATAACAAATAAAGATGGAGACATCCAAGATGAATCAAAAAACACTTCAAATAACACAGCAAAATTGGTCAGTGATAGTTTTTATTTTGCCTATAGAGGCCGCTCTTGTACTGAATCATGACGGCAGACCCTTCTCAGCCGCTCCTGCAACAGACGCAACCGGGAAAAACTATCGGTGTGGATTTTTGCCAATAACTGATCGTTCCGGCAGTCGGTTATTGGTGCCGATTAATCAGCAAAATCGATACATCGGTCGAGCTCTACCTCGTATGACGTAAACATCGTGTTTCACTGGCAGTACTCAATATATATATATATATATATATATATATATATATATATATATATATATATATATATACAGGTGCATCTCAATAAATTAGAATGTCGTGGAAAAGTTCATTTATTTCAGTAATTCAACTCAAATTGTGAAACTCGTGTATTAAATAAATTCAATGCCACAGACTGAAGTAGTTTAAGTCTTTGGTTCTTTTAATTGTGATGATTTTGGCTCACATTTAACAAAAACCCACCAATTCACTATCTCAACAAATTAGAATACTTCATAAGACCAATAAAAAAGCATTTTTAGTGAATTGTTGGCCTTCTGGAAAGTATGTTCATTTACTGTATATATATATATATATATATATATATATATATATATATATATATATATATATAATGTGTGTGTGTGATACAGTACGAGAGCAGATATATACATATACAGTGGGTATAGAAAAGAATCACCCCCCCCCCCCTTTAAAATAATCACATTTTGTTGCTTTTGAAGACAGACACAGTTTTTGTTTTATCCAGCTGTATTTACTCAGTGCAACTTATAACATCCAAGTGAAATACCAATATGTCAGAATTATTTTTTTTTAATTAAAAAACAGAATCACTGAGTTGGAAAAAGGATCACCCCCTTGCTTTAAATCGCCTTATTTTTTTAATTACAGCCTTTAGTCTGTTGGGATATGTCTCTACTAACTTTGCACATCTACACTTGTTCATGTGGCCTTTCTTGAGGAGTAGCTTTTTTCTTGCAACCCTCCCATATGAGCCACATTTGTGGAGAATTTGTGATATTGTTGTCACATGCACACAAGGACCACTCTTTGTCATAAATTCTTGCAACTGCTTCAGAGTTGCTGTTGGCCTCTTGGTAGTCTCTCTGACCAGTTTCCTCCTGGCTCTTTCATCCAGGTTGGAGTGACGTCCTGATCCAGGGAGGGTCTGTGTTGTACCAAATACCTTCCACTTCTTAATAATAGACTTCACTGTGCTTCTAGGCATTGATAAAGCCTTTGAATTTTTTTTGTATCCATCTCCTGACTTGTGCCTGTCCACAACTTTATCCCAGAGATCTTTTGACAGTACCTTGCCACCCATAGTTGATTATTTGCTTCAGTTGCACTACAAAATGCTCCAGAAAAGCTCTTTTCATGCTGAGCTAATCAAAATGACCACAGCTGATCACAGTTGAACGTCAAATGGCTTTGTGTGCCATTGAGAAGGTGATTAGCTACACCTGATTGAGTCATTTTTAGGAGGGGGGTGATCCTTTTTCCAACTCAGTGATTCTGATTTTAATTTTTAAATTTTTTTCTGACATGTTGGTGTTATATCTTTCACTTGGATGTTATAAGTTGCGCTGAGTAAATACAGCTGGATAAAACAAAAAATGTCCCCGTCTTCATTTCAGGCTTAAAAGCAACAAAATGTGATTATTTTAAAGGGGGGTGATTCTTTTCAATACCCACTGTGTACATATGTGTGTGTGTGTGTGTATATATATATATATATATATATATATATATATATATATTACTTTACATTACCTTTCATTGCAAGACAAATTTACATTGCAAGAAAAGTGCAATGTATGATTTCAGTTATTTCAGTTAATTTCAGTAATGTAGTTCATATATAGGATTGTATAAAAACCTCCACTGCATGGCAGTTGTTCCTGCATCCTTGCTTGACATGACATGTGCTGTGCTCTTGCTGCCCCACAGGTAAAATGCCCACGGTTGTTTCTCCGGAGCTATACCGTGCCCGCTTCTGTGAAGCCATGGACAAGTACTTCCTTATGGTCCCTGACCACTGGACTGGACTGGGCGTGAACTGCTGAGTGCTGGAACTGCACTGGATGCTACAGTAGGCACACAGGATCCACACAGATCCGGAAACCTTTTATAAGAAATAAAGCCCTGCTTGGGTGGGCAGCAGAAAGCACATGGGGAAACTAGAAAAAATTGTTCAGAATGAATACTTTTAAATCTATTTGCACACAAAAGCACGGCAGGATGCTGCACAGTGCACATTTCAGTTTACTAGAAATGCCAAGCTAAAAGGTCACTGGGTTTCAAAACGACCCTTAAGAAGTGTCGCACTGAAATGAATTAACAAGCTAGATACCTGTAATGCTGTTTATGTATTTATATATTAATAATCTAAACTATGGATAATGTAAAACTTTCATAAATGTACAGAGATTATGTAATTAAAGATTATTAACCCTGTTTGGGTCTTTATTGGAACGAATTTTATATATTGGAACTTTTAATCAGAGCACCTAGATGATCTACCAGTTACCATTTAGTAAGTACTTATTTTGAGGATAAATATCATTAAAATGTTTAACTATTTCCAGGAAGATTAAATGAATATTAAGGACAACATGATGGTGTTTAAAAGATATAGTTGAATTTTGTAGGTATATTTATCAACTGGTACATTTACTAGTTTTTCTACCCAATCCATGAATGGAGAGGGAGACCATAAGACCACTGCTGACCAGGTATCATTTAGCTGATGGTCATGCAAATGTGTTGTGATGGTACAGCAGCATTCCGCATCATCACTGCTGCACCTGATATGCTCATAACTGCATCATACTCATAACCATCCTAATAATAACAACTTATCAGTGGTGGTCCTATGGTGGTCTCTTTCCACTGAAAAAAAATATGCATAGCAACAGATAGGCTACAGTCAGTAATTGTATCCAGTGCCTTGCATATGTATTCACCCCAACTTAAACATTTTCCACATTTTGTGGCATAAAGTGCTCAAATGGATTTAATTCAGAATAAATATCAAGAATATCTACATATATGCACTCACCATCCACTTTATTAGGAGCAACTGCACGTCCATGCAGTTATTTAATCAGCCAATCATGTGGCAGCAGTGAAATGCAAAAAATTATGCAGATACAGATCAAGAGCTTCAATTATGTTCAATAATCTCTGTGACTTTAACCATGTTCAAGTTCAATTTATTTGTATAGCGCTTTTAACAATGGTCATTGTCCCAAAGCAGCTTTACAGAAATATATAAATTCAGGACATAGATTTTAAATTTATGAATTTATCCCCAATGAGCAAGCCAGTGGCGACGGTGGCAAGGAAAATCTCCCTGAGACGATATGAGGAAGAAACCTTGAGAGGAACCAGACTCAAAAGGGAACCCATCCTCATCTGGGTGACACCGGATAGTGCGATTATAAATAAATAAATCCCTTCTATAAATGTACCAGTACCACATGGTCAAATAGCAGTTGTGAAACCATGAAAATTCATTACAGTTTTTATATGAAATCTGTTTTGTTGAACTTCTCCACTGTTCACTGATTGAGACTTGAGTGCCAACTGTCTGTGGCAATTGCAGCCCTAGCCATCATAGCATAACTGTTCATATGAATTGAGGTCCCAAGCCATCTTTATGGTTTTATCAGTAATCTCAATGATCTTTAGGCTGCACTGTGTGGGGCCATCCTCAGCAGCAGCATGTGACTTCCAATTGATGAGCTCTCCAACCAGAAGTAGGGCATCAGGATGGATCAGGCAGGTCCAGAGAGCAGAGGGGGTCGGGATCACTGGCATCTCAGGAGTATCATGTGTAGCTCGACAGAAGGGGAGAGAGAGAGAGAGGGAGAGAATTAGGTATGCTTATTGTCCCGTAATGGTTAAGGACAATGTACTTTGCGTGAGTGAAAGCAGGTACTCCGGCAAGACTAGCTATGACAGCATAACTAAAAGGGAGAGCCAGAAGGTAACACAGACATGAGGGCTCCCTGGGACAAGGCGGCCAGCCACTGCACCATCAACAAACCTGGGTGAACGCGTGAAAGCGGGGGGACACAGCATCCAAACATCCCAGTTCACCACAACACACTATGCCTGTGAGACCTCTAGATCTGCTCCTTTACCTAAGGAAAAAACTATTCACAAAAGGCTTGACTAAACAAATGTTTTCAGCCTGGACTTAAACACCGAGACTGTGTCTGAGTCCTGAACACTAATTGGAAGGCTGTTCCATAACTGCGGGGCTTTGTAAGAGAAAGCTCTTCCCCCTGCTGTAGCCTTCACTATTCGAGGTACCAACAAATAGCCTGCACCCTTTGATCAAAGTAGGCATGACTGATCATAAAAGACCAAAAGTTCACTTAGGTACTGCGGCGCGAAGCCATCTAGCGCTTTATAAGTCAATAGTAGTATTTTATAATCAATGCGAAATTTCACTGGGAGCCAATGCAGTGTGGATAAGATAGGAATGATATGGTCATATCTTCTGGTTCTAGTAAGGACTCTTGCAGCTGCATTCTGGACTAACTGGAGTTTGTTTATGCTCCTACTGGAACATCCAGACAGTAAGGCATTACAATCATCCAACCAAGAGGTAGACAAAAGCATGGACTAATTTTTCTGCATCATGTAGTGACAATATATTTCTTATCTTAGCAATATTTCTGAGGTGAAAGAAGGCTATCCTAGTAATGGCATGGATGTTGGTACCAGATGGGTTGGTGTGAGTATTTCAGAAACTGCTGATCTCCTGGGATTTTCAAACACAAAAGTGTACACACGAGTTTACACAGAAAAAAATATAGAGTGAGCGACAGTTCTGCAGATGGAAACGCCTTGTTGAGGCCAGAGGAAAATGGCCAGATTGGTCTGAGCTGCCAGGAAGGATATACAGCCATGTGAAAAAATAAGTACACCCAATGGAAATTGTTTGCTTTTTTGACATATTTGGACAAGCAAACATTTGTCCCCTTTAGCAGAAATAAATTCTTTTGGGTGTTTTGCATTATTGTCCACCAGTCTCTGACATCGGCTTGCTGGAATTTTTGACCACTCCTCCATGAAATATTCTTTCAGATGCACAATATTTGAGGGTTTTCTTGCATGTACTGCCCGTTTCACATCCCCCCACAACATTTCAATGGGATTCAAATCCGGGCTTTGACTAGGCCATTCCATAATCCTCCAGTACTTCTTTTTGAGCCGTTCCTTGGTGGATTTGCTAGTGTGCTTAGGATCATTATCCTGTTGAAAGGTCCATTTTCGGTTCAACTTCAACTTTTGGACAGATAGCCTCACATAATCTTCAAGCACTCTTTGATATGATGCAGAATTCATAGTTGAATCAATGAATGCAAGCTGTCCAGTCCCTGAGGCAGTGAAGCAACCCCAAACAATAACATTTCACGACTGTGCTTCACAGTTGGTATGAGGTGCTTCTCCTGAAAAGCTGTCTTTGGTCAGTGCCAAACATGACAGCTGTTACTGTGGCCAAACAACTCTGTTTGATTCGTCTGTCTAGAGCACATTATTCCAAAAAGGCCTGGTCTTTGCCTACAGTGGGGGGGGGAAAGTATTTGATCCCCTGCTGATTTTGTACGTTTTCCCACTGACAAAGAAATGATCAGTCTATAATTTTAATGGTAGGTGTATTTTAACAGTGAGAGACAGAATAACGACAAAAAAAATCCAGAAAAACACATTTAAAAAAAAATATAAATTGATTTGCATTTTAATGAGGGAAATAAGTATTTTATCCCCTATCAATCAGCAAGATTTCTGGCTCCCAGGTGTCTTTTACACAGGCAATGAGCTGAGATTAGGAGCACTCACAAGGGAGTGCTCCTAATTCTCAGTTTGTTATCTGTAAAAAGACACCTGTCCACAGAAGCAATTAATCAATCAGATTCCAAACTCTCCACCATGGCCAAAACCAAAGAGCTGTCCAAGATTGTAGACCTACACAAGGCTGGAATGGGCTACAAGACCATCGCCAAGCAGCTTGGTGAGAAGGTGACAACAGTTGGTGCGATTATTCGCAAATGGAAGAAACTGTCAGTCTCCCTCAGTCTGGGGCTCCATGCAAGATCTCACCTTGTGGAGTTTCAGTGATCATGAGAGCGGTGCGGAATCAGCCCAGAACTACACGGGAGGATCTTGTTAATGATCTCAAGGCAGCTGGGACCATAGTCATAGGAATGCTGCCTATGACCCCAAGAACACCATCCCCACCGTCAAACATGGAGGTGGGAACATTATGCTTTGGGGGTGTTTTTTTGCTGAGGGGACAGGACAACTGCACCGCATCAAAGGGACGATGGACGGGGCCATGTACCGTCAAATCTTGGGTGAGAACCTCCTTTCCTCAGCCAGGGCATTGAAAATGGCCTTAGTGACTTGGAGAGGATCTGCAAAGAGGAGTGGGACAAAATCCCTCCTGAGATGTGTGCAAACCTGGTGGCCAACTACAAGAAATGTCTGACCTCTGTGATTACCAACAGGGGTTTTGCCACGAAGTACTAAGTCGAAGGGGTCAAATACTTATTTCCCTCATTAAAATGCAAATCAATTTATAACTTTTTTGAAATGCGTTTTTATGGATTTTTTTGTTGTTATTCTGTCTCTCACTGTTAAAATACATCTACCATTAAAATCATAGACTGATCATTTCTTTGCCGGTGGGCAAACGTACAAAATCAGCAGGGGATCAAATACTTTTTCCCCCCACTGTATATGCTCATTGGCAAACTGTAGTCTTACAAAGACTTTTTCCTGGCACGCCTCCCATGCAGGTCAAATTTGTGCAATCTCTTTCTGATTGTAGAAACATGCACTTTGACACCAACAGTTGCAAGACTTACTAGCAGATCCTGTGATGAAATTTTGGGGTTCTTGGGGACTTCATTTTGCATCAGACGGTCTGCTCTTGGGCTGAATTTACCGGGACAGCCAGTCCTGGACAAATTGGCAGTCGTTTGAAATCTGCGCCATTTGTAGATGATTTTTTTTTTTTTTTTTTAACAGTTGAATGATGTATTTCAAATAATTTGGAGATCTTTTCAAATCCATTGCCAGACTCCTAGGAATCCACAACCTTGTTTCTGAAGGCCTTACAGAACTCTTTAGATCTTGGCATGATGACACCACACACCTCAATAACAAAGGGAACACCAGACACTAGATATGAGAGGGGTATAAATAAGACTGGCTCCACCTGCACTCCCTAAACAGGTTCTAATCACTGGCGCCCAATCTTGAACACCTGATTCTAATTTTATGGATTTGAAGGTGTGATAAATGTAGGGGTGTACTTACTTTTCCATGTGACTGGTCTTTTATTGCTTTGTTAATTAAATTGTGAAAATTACTACAAAATGTCAGTTTCATGTGGCATTTGATAGAGTGTATCACCTTTATTAATAGGCACTGTTTCAAAGAGGATCAAATGTTTGTTTGTCCAAATATATCAAAAAAGCCAACAATTTCCATGGGGTATACTTATTTTTTCACGACTGTAGTAACTCAAATAATCACTCTTTACAACTGTGGTGAGCAGAAAAGCATCTCAGAATGCACAAAACATCGAACCTTGGGGTGGATGAGCTACAACAGAATGCACCATAATTTTTTTATAGGGGTTTCACACCAACTGGGGTGAATACTTACACGTTCACAACTTTTACATTTTTATATAAAAATGATTTTTATTTATAAATAACCCCCTCTTCAATAGTATGGGTTATTTTGTGTAGACTTGTGCCATAATGCCAATTAAGTCCAATTTACTTCCAGGTTGTAACACAATATGTGGAAAAGTTCAAGGGGGTGGAGGGGGGTGAATACTTATGCAAGGCACTGCAAGTGGACCAGTATGTTAGGTAGACCTGATAAAATAGTAACTTTGTGTATGTCAGTAAATGCACATAACTCTCTTTTAGATAAAGCATCCATAAACTACTCTGGAGCACGTTGGAAGACACTGACAGGGGAAAAATGGCACAACGACACACAGAACATTTTATAAGGATACAATTTATAGAAAAGAATGTTCAGCTGACCAAAAGCATTTCATACTGCATGAGGAACATGTGGCACACAATAGGATTGTCATGATTGGCAAAGCTTAGTCTTAGTCTGGCATAATACTGATAGATTTCACTTCTGTGCATCATTCAGCTCACTACTTATCCAAGCCATATGGAGATAAACAGTTAGTCATGTGCTTTTGTTAGACAACATTTGTGTGCAATTCTTGTCTATTGATTCTCATGAGACAAAATACAGAATGTGCTAGGAATGTAGCCAACATAGTCAGATGTATTATACACACACACACACACACACATACACACACACATCCCAGTATAGTGAAAACACAGGAGTACAGTAAGTATGAACCACCCAAAATGCATTAAATCCTCTTTTCACATTTTCAAAAACAAAAACAGAACAAGGCACTGGACAAGCTTAAGAAACTGGCACATCGTGGACAAAATGATTAGGATGTTTGAGAAAAAATTAAAGACAAAGATTTTTACTCAATTTTACTTTTGGTCATATCATATCAATCATATCTTTTGGTTGATTTCAATTGTCAAATTTCAATAATAACTTCAAAAATTTCAATAATAAGGAGGCCAAAAATTTAGCACCGTCTGATCCAATTCGAGGAACTGGTTCAGATTAATAAAAATTGAAAGTGAACGAATGGTAACGTTCCTCCAGAAAGCCTGACTGCAGTTGCACGTATTCATTAGTAGCTGGTATTTGACTGGATTTAGAGAAATAAACATTGTAGGTAGAACAAAATCCGAAGAGGAAAACTAAGAAGAGTGGAATGATTATTCGTGGTTCTTTGCTCAGCTTCTAACTAACTCTCTTCCTCCAGATATGCAAGTGCAGACCATTTTTAGTACCGTTTTATTCATAAACACTCTTTAAAGACACGAGTGGGTGGCAGCTGTGCTCACTTGGCCCTGTGGAATTATTTGAATTTTAATACTGTCAGTGTAAATGATTATAAAAGTGACAGAGTAACATTCCCCGAGCATTAGGTTTAAGATGCAGACTTTCATAAGCGTTCTGTATTGTAATAGACTGTTCAGGACCGTTTGGTCATCGTATCTATCAAGTTTAATTAAATTCATTTACACACAATTATCTCACTCTAGATTGCGAATGTGCTTGCACGTTTCTAGTCCAACTTTTTTTTTTTTCTTTTCTTTCTTTTTTTTTTTTTTTTCCAAACATACATATATAATCCCAATCAGTCTGTGGCAGTAGTTTGCAATTCCCTGTTCGCCTAGAAACAAAGTCCTTGGTCCTTAATCCAAACTAAAATGACTAATTGAGGACCTGTTAGTAACAGCTGTTTAGTAACAACATATGACATTGTGCTTCTCTGGGGCCCATATATACAGCATACCCTAAGTGTGGTTTTGCTGAGTCAATATTTGGCAAATTTATTATTAACTAAAATTTTTAAAAAAACAAAAAACAAAGGAAACATGTACACCATCTGTTTTATGGATCAGGTAGGTAAAAGGAATTATAAAATGGCTTTAAAAAGTCTGTGTGTATTCAGAATTACACAGGAAGTGTACCGATGTTCTTGAGAAGGCTGATTTATGCTTTTCAAGCCAATGAGCCCTTCAACACTACAATATTAATGTAGCAGTGTTGTTCTACTTTACTGTATAGCAATAAGAGCTGCTAGTATCTTAGATACAGATGAAACTGTTTTCCATAAAGTTTCATGATCTTAACATCACACTTCATACTCATGTGGCTACAGGAAGCATAGACCAGCCTTCATAATCTCTATTTCCTCCAGGATATTCGTACAGCTTCCGGGAGGTCCGCGAGTTTAAGTGCTGTGAGAACTCTAGAGGTGGAAGGTATAAGGACTCCGGAAAGGGCAGAGGTCAAAAGGTCTCAGAGTCGGAGTCGTTCTCGGTGGTCGTGCCCTCGCTGGACGGGCCGGAAGGATCTCTGGGGCTGCGTGGAGCCTGAGGGCCCTTGGCTTGGCGAGGAAGAGATCTCAACAGGGTGCCTGGAGAGGGAGCGTTGGAGCTGCAAGGGGAGCAAAAAGGCATCATGGTAGCCAGAATGAGAGCCAGGCATTCAGCAACCTCCTTGCTAGGAGCACAAGCCAGAGCTGGAGTGTGACCTGAAGAAGGGAGAGAAACGGGGAGACGGCCGGACAGCCAGAAAGGAGGACAGAGAGGGACAGGGAGGCGATGGGACATAATACAGTGGCGGGGAAGTGGGTGGGAGAGAGCGGCATTGCATTAATACACAGCCAGGCAGACAATCAGACAGGGTTGGGGAGAGGGCACGGAAGGACAGACGTACGTAAAGATTCGCAAAAGTGCACAATGCTTTGGCATTGGGCTGTTTTTTTAAAGCTTCAAAGCACAGATAGAGGGCAGTCACACTAAACACACACACACACACACACACACACACTGCACAATGAGAACCAGCTGTAGAATTCATTATGAACAAGCAGGCAGCATGCACTACGAAGTCAGGTTCAGGGAGACGCACCGTTCTCATCCAAAAGCTGCACGCTGGCACCGCGAGACAGCAGCTCCTGCACTGTCTGCTTCAGCCCACTGCGAGCTGCAAGGTGGAGGGGACTGAGAGACAGACAGGAAACAGTTACCGAACAATAAGAATGTACTCTCAAATCAAACTTTCCTTTCCAAGTACTTAGCTAAACACACTCACGTCTGCAGCGCAGCGTTTGTGGCGTTGACAAGGGCAGCATCTGGAAGTTTCTCCAAAATGAACAAAGCACATTCTTCTTTTCCCTGTAAAAGAGAGAATAGAGGACAGGAATCAGGACATTAAGCTTCGGTCCACTGAAGAACTCAAATGAATTAACAGAAACAGCTTGTCCAAATAAAGAAAAAGGTCAAAAAAGTGAGCTGGGTGGTAACTGGCAGGTGACCAAAATGGGGAGGAAAAAAGTGAATATGTCATCAGATATGACGCAAAAAATCATGTTCTTAGGAAACAGAGTGGTTGGAAACTCACACATCCCATGTTAACCTATAACGGTCGGAGTTTCATCACAAAGGAAATGCACAAATATTTTATCAGTCCGTATAGGAGTTTTTTTGTGATTCTTGTGGCCAAAAATGTTTGATTTTGCTGTGGCTTTTTTTCAAAATTTGTGAAGCAACCTGCAGAGTTTTTTGCAAAAAACTACTTGAATTGGCAAAACTGCAGTTGTTTGTTGGTAAATGAGACCTTTTAGCTGTACTCATGTTCGACACACGTGAATCGAAGAGGGCTTTGGCTGAATGCGCGTTGTGATGATGTCACATGACGCGTCTTGGCCCAAATCTGCGGAAAATCTGCAGTAATTTTGAAAAGTTGCAAGCTCCTGTGAATTTTGCGGAGTTTCCTTGATTTTGCGATCCTGGAGGGACTGCTTTTATTACCGACACATACTGAAAAACTATTCCCATCCAAACAGAGCTATAATGTCAGTTATAAAAATGGGCAAAGCGACACTGCGTAGCTGAAAGCAGTAACGCAACCATGTTGAAACCAGATTCACTTTCTTCCTCAGCACATAGTTTGGTATCGCTCTGTCCAAACATCAAACTTTGGTAGGAGCTCTGGCCTAAAATGTTAAAGGTGGAATTGTATGTCTGAAATGATCTGGATGGTAATACACTTCCGATTTGATTTGCAAGTATATTCTTTTACTATGGACTTATTCTGCTATTTTATCATTTATTTCTACATCAATACCATTACTGAGCCAAACAGTGGCTTGAGGGAAGTTTGTGATCATTTCAAAAGTGATCAGTTGTAGACTACATGCTTCCAGTTATAAGTCTTGCAACTTCAGTAAAAAAAAAACAAAAAAAACTAAAGAAACAAAACATCACACACCAAGCATCTCTTGGCTCATTTGTTATACTGTACTGTATATTTGGAGAAAATTGTCTCAAATTCTAAAAGAATTTCTTTCTCTCAAAAGAAAGTGAACACTCACACTGCTGCAAGCGAGGTGCAGCGCAGTGTTGCCTTTTTGGTCTGTCAAAGTGAGGTCTGCGTTCGCACTGGTGAGAAGAGCCTCTGTTCAAACACACATCATTAAAAATGTCAGAACGGTTGGGGCAGGGTAAGTCTAAGAGACGTTAGAAGAGGAGCCTTCTCCATACCTACAGCTCCGATTGCCCCCCTCTCTGCCGCCATCATGAGCGCACTGCGCCCTGATTGGTCCACGTCATCCACAGGAGCATCATGGGCAAGGAGCAGCTGAACACAGTCCACGTGGCCAGCAAAAGCAGCTGCATGAAGAGGAGTCCTAAACAATAGTAGATTAGATTTATGACATAAGCACGTAAGAGGGCCTGAAGATCATGGGCACGCAATATTGATTTTCACTCTTGTCCCTTGCGCACAGAGATTTCTCCAGATTCTCTGAATCTTTTGATGATATTATGTACTGTAGATGATGAGATATTCATATCGCAATTTTACGCTGAGGAACATTATTCTGAAATTGTTCCACAAATTGTAGACGCAGTTTTTCGCAGATTGATGAACCTCTGCCCATCTTTACTTCTGAGAGACTCTGCCTCTCTAAGATACTCTTTTTACACCCAATCATGTTACTGACCTGTTGCCAATTAATCTCCAGCTGTTTCATTTTAGTAACACTTACTTTTCCAGCCTTTTTTTGCCCCTTTTTTGAGACGTGTTGTGGCCATCAAATTCAAAATTACTTTATTTGTTCCTTAAAATGGTACATTTCCTCAGTTTAAACATTTGATTTATGGGTTTATGAGATTTGCAAATCATTGCATTTTGTTTTTATTTACATTTTACACAGCGTCCCAACTTTTTTTTGGAATTGGGGTTGTATAAAAAACAACACACAAATACACACACATATCAGAAAAGTAGGTAATTCTTGTTCACACACACACACACACACACACACCTGTCCTTGGAGTCCTTGCAGGTAACTATCTCTGAGCCTAACGCATCCAGGAGAAGAGTTGCACAGGACTCCTGGTCATTTATCCTACACAGACAGAAAGAATTAAAACACACACATGCATGCATACACACACACACACACACACACTCATTAAGAACATATCTTGAATAAAGGCTAATTTCTTTTTTTAATTTCTAATTAGACATTTTTTTAATTGGCAAATTTATCTACCAATAGAATAAGACAACTTCCAGGATCAAATTATTCAAAATGAAAAAGAAAAGGTTTAACATTTTTTAGGCTTCTTTTCTAATAATCTCATATTGAAACATTTTAGATGAATTCGCAGTACTTGAGATATTTGTACTTGCTAAAAGATATCATTTTTGCATTGCAAGCACACAGAACAGGAATAAAACAGAAGACTGAAGACATACACAGCACAATGCAGAGGGGTGAAGGGGTTCCCATCAAAGCATCGACAGCCTTTCTGCTCCAACAGCACCTCCACACAGCCCTCATGACCTGCCAAACACACACACACACACACACATTAGACTTCATTTTTTCCTGAATGCATAGAGAATTCATAATCTGAGAGGCAACGTATGTAGGAGAAGAGTGGCACAGGATTCCTGATCATTTACCCTTCACAGACAGAAACACACTGCATTAGAAATGTGTCAAATACAAACCATACAGTGTTTCTGGGGGATTTTCCAACACTGTATTCATTTATTGGCTACTTTATTATTTACTGTTGGTCCATGTTGTAGGTGAACAGAGACTATAAGGCAAATACATTTCTGCTGTGCCACTTATGGGAGACCAAAATCTGCTTGTTTGTTTAAGTTCACAAGGGCTTCTCCACAAGATCTATCCAGCCATGTCTCCAATTTATGTTCATTCTTTTTGGTTCCACCCACAACGCTATGGTTTCTGGCAAGATATACTGTATTTTCATGGTATTCAGTGGCATATGATCGGGATCTCCCACCAGAAATGGAATTGGCCATCTTTGGGTGTTCTAACGCTGTTACCTCTCTGCCTTATTATTTGCAGTTGCCACTAAAGATGGATGCGGTTGTCCTCTAAAACATTTTCCAAATTTTTGGGGGCCCCATCCTCCAACATTTACATGGCAGCAGAATTTTAAACATTTTTATATATTTGGGATAATATTTTTGGGATAATGTGTTTATCTCAACATATCGCACCATAATTCGTATTTATTCGTACAGGATGCTTGATTCTGTGCTTTTTTTGTGTGGAAAACTACATGAACTGGCGAAATTGCAGTTGCACAAAATTGTTCTGCACGCTCTTTCACAGTGATATTCGCTGGTAAACAAGACCTTTTAGCTGTACTCATGTTCGACACACGTGAATCGAAGAGGGCTTTGACTGAATGTGCATTATGATTATGTCACATGACACGTCTTGGCCCAAATCTGTGAAAAATCTGCGGTAATTTTGAAAAACTGCAAGTTTCTCCGAATATCGTGGAGTTCGCTTGATTTTGCGTTCATTTCTGTGATCGAAAATCGTGAAATCCTGGAGGGACTGCTTACTGGTATGCATCACACTGTTTACCTTTACCTGTACACCGCTATCTTAACGTATTGCACTGTAACCTTATTTATTTCATTATTTGCTATTTGCACTACTGGTTGGATGCTAACTGCATTGTCTCTGCACTCTGACAATGACAATAAAGTTCAACCTAACCTAACCTAACCTAATATGATCTCTTGTTGTGTTCTGTCCCCTTGTTTACGTGATTTATGTTCCACCTGTGTACCCTATGTAGGTATTTGTCATTTGTCAATCTACATGTCATTTGAAATTTGGTCTGGCTTGTGTTGTTTTTTTGGTTTTTTTTTGAATGTCATTTGGTTTCTGTTGTTGTTTATAAAAAAAGTTCACAAGGGCTCACTGAATGATTTAATGAGGATGAAAATGATGTAAATCATATGTTATGGCGTTCTCAGTCTTCAGATCTCAACCCAACTGAACACAATTTTGTGTCTCAACCCAACTGAACACAGGAGATTTTGGAGTGACGTGTTAAATAGCACTCTCCACCACCTTCATCAAAACACCAACTGAGGGAATATCATTTGGAAGAATGAAGTACATTTCCAGATTCTTCTAGACGCTGTTCTGGTGCATACGTCATTTTATGTTGGTCTTTCCTTTCATTTGTCACCCATCTATATATCCACTACCAGTCAAAAGTTTAGACACACCTACTTACACAAGGAGTTTTTACACTTTCGACTTTTTTTTTTTTTTTAATAACGGTGAAGACATTAACACTAGGAAATAACAGATATGGAATTATGCAGTGCCCAAGAAAAGTGTTAAACAAATCAAAGCTATTTTATATTATAAATTCTTAACAGTTTTGCTGTCTCTGAAGCTTAATGAAGCTTTGCACACTCTTGGCATCTTTAACCAGTTTTATGAGGGATCTTCCCCCCCAGGAGGCTTTTCTTAAAGTTAAATAGACCAAATAGGCCAAGCACTTCATGGATGCTTCCCTAAGGTCTAATTAACACAAATTGTTTAGGGAAACTGCTCGTTTTACGTATTACAGATACATTTTGACTCAGGAATTAATTTATATATAAGCATTAACTTCACCTAAACAAATTTCAGCCATATTACCAAATATCAGCCTTTATCAAAATATCCTTAAGAAAATTACAAATATATATTCAATACAGTCCAAACTTTTGGACTAGAAAGCATTATATGCCATAGAAAGGATTGTGCATTTTTTTTTTTTATATCAAGTCAGGGAGTGCTGATCACACTAAAGCTACTGTGACATGCATACACTTGATGCCTGGGGGCTGACATGAGGACTACTGACCATTGTAGCAGGCCCAATGTAGGGGTGTGTATCCATGGCGATCTTTCAGAGGAGGGATGGACGACTCTGCACAGGCCACAGTCAGCAGTTCACTAAGGCAGGACGCGTGACCCCGCGCTGCAGCTATGTGGAGCGCTGAGCGCCCCCTGCAGTCACCCACCAACACCGAAGCCTCCTGCTCTAAAAGACACTGCACAGACTCTTCCTGACCACACAGCAACTTAGAGAGATGAGAAAAGGAGCAGAGAGAGAGCGAGACAGAGAGAGAGGGAGAGAGAGCGATGGGCAAATATTATTCACAGACTAAAGAAGGAGTGAATATGTGTGTGTGGGGGGGTGGTGGCATAGTTGTAGTACCACTGCAGTAATTCAGTGTCAGTGCACTCACCCCTAAGTGAAGTGCAGTCAGTCCCTGATGATCCACTATGTCTACACAGGCCTCTCGCTCTAACAGCAGAGACAGAGCGTCCACATGGCCCCCCAGCACTGCCAGCATCAGTGGGGTCCTGTGAAACACACACACATGCACACACACACACACACAAATCAGGACTTAAATAAATAACTAAACCTTAAATAGCCTAACGGACAGCCTAAAGATACATTTAGAGACCATGAAGATGTCACTGGACTTCAACTGATACGTTTTGCTACGATGGATTAGGACTACAATTGCCCTGACACCTTTAGAACTGCAATTGTCACAAACAATTTTTTTTTGCACTCAAGACTCCATCAGTGAACAAACAAAATAGACTTCATGTTAAAACTATAATGAATGTTACTCAAATACACTTTTTGAATACATAGCACACAGTTATAGAAGGGATTTATTTATAACTGCACTCTTCATTGTCACCCAGATGAGGATGGGTTCCCTTCTGAGTCTGGTTCCTCTCAAGGTTTCTTCCTCATATGGTCTCAGGGAGTTTTTCCTTGCCACCGTCACCTCTGGCTTGCTCATTGGGGATACATTTATCGATTTAAAATTTCTATCCAGAATTTATATATTTCTGTGAAGCCTCTTTGGGACAATGTCCATTGTTAAAAGCGCTACACAAATAAAACTGAACTGAACTGAAGTAAATAACCAAATACGACACGAACCATGGTAGTCACACATTAAAGCTCAGAGCTTATGCACATCATGTATTTTCTAATGCAAACATAATAAATGTGCATATTGCCAGAACAAACTGTGAATCCTAACATATAGCGGCTCCAAAATAGATCCAATAACAACTATTGATGATGTTTCTGCTGTATTAGCATGTCGAGTGTCCATATCAGTAACACTGTCTGCTCTGATCTCCTCTGACATTTCCAAACTAAAGCTATCTTTACTATTGATATTAGGATTCTACAGGGTGTCCCAAAAGTCTCCATACATAGGGGAAATTAACACTTTAATTTTCCCTATGTATGGAGACTTTTGGGACACCCTGTATTACAGGATTCTTGTGCTACTGATAAGGATTTTCGAATGCATCTTGTAATAGAGTGCTGCAGGAACGAGTCTTAAAACCAGGAAATGAGTTAACATTTTAGCACTTCCAGGTCCATGGTCCCAAAGTCAGTGTTTTAACAGGTTAAATGCCTGAAATAATGTCTGTGATTAACACAAGCTCAAGATATTTTCACTTTTTATTCTACGACATAAAATACATCAGTAATATCTCACTTGTGATTTTATTAAGCTTTTATGTGTCTTGGAAACTGCAGTTGCTCACATTCGGCTAAATGGGACTACAGAGGTTGTCGGGGACATTAAACGTCATCACGCCAAACAGGAAAACTCATCTACTACAGCCTCGTTGTGTTTATACTCGCGCTCTTTCAAACTGTCCCAACTCAAACTTTCCAACTTGTAGATTTATCAATTTAAAGTATTTTCCAACTGTAGTGTTTTTGTTTTTGTTTTTAAATTCTATCGGAAGCTTAGTTGTGGTGACGTCGAAGTCATGTGACCGTGGTGTAGTTCGTTTATAGCCTACCTTTAGCTTTTTACTTCTGCCTTTCCTTTGTGAAGATTATCATGATGAAAAAAAAAAACGTGTAAGAATCATAAACTTTTGTTGGTCACAGAGATTATTTTCTGCAATAATCCAAAAGCCAATGGGAAAAATCCTATTGGCTTTTTGTCGAGGGAACCAGGGCGATGCTAACTTCCTACAACAATACGCCATTCCAGCAGCACTCTATATCCACAGTGCCAAGCTATCTGGCAAAAAAAAAAAAAAAAAGCTCACTAGGGAACTTCTTCTCCATAGACAAGGCTCAGTTTTACATTAACCATTCAAAAAGATAAACATACTGAAGGAATAGAGTAGTGTTATTTCACATAAAAAGCACAGTTGTTGGTATCTTTCTCCCAACCCACCCAATTCCATGCCTCATCTATAGCCATTGGGAAGTGTGCAGACTGAAACAACACTGCACATGATAATGAGTCACTCACTGTCCCTGAGAATCAGCTGCATCCACCAGATCTGCGCTGTCCGAGTCTTCCAGCAGGAGGCGCACACACGATGTATGGCCATTCATCACTGAGAGATACAGATCCATTACGTGATGAAATTCCATTCACCGTGTCATTAATTAACATCATTAATTAGTAATCCTTTTTCACCCTTTCACACACACACACACACACACACACAGAGCACGGTGCAGTACCTGCAAGGTGGATGGGCGTGCGTCTGCGGACCGTGTCTTTGCAGCGTGCTGAAGCTCCGTGGTTCAGCAGCGTCAGAGCACAGTCAGTGTGACCCCTGAGGGCGGCGAAGGAGAGAGCGGTGCGGCCCACCTCGTCGCCCTGATCCACATCGCGGTGGCCCTGCAGCAGCACCTCCAGAGCCTGCGCATGACCGTGGTACGCCTGCAAGGCGCAAACACACACACCGAGTACGGTCACACACGTTGTATTACAACTCGATCACTGCAATGGTGCTACTTTCGAACCAAATCTATTCCATACAGACACACATGAATTTCAATGCCAAATAAACTGACACGGTTAGATCCAGACCAGCAGCAATATCCTTTATAACCACCCATGTGTGTGTTTTACATGTCATGTCATGGGGACGCAGTGGCCCCACCCACAAAATCCACCATCACTGCTTCGTTGAGCTTCATCGACCTTTCTGTCGCTTGATCTGAAATGACTTTGTGTGTTGAGCTCTTCTGTAGTGGAAAAAAAGTGTGGAATGGTTCTCCATGTTGATGGAAAAGTGCTGAAAGCACTAACCTGTGACTGGTCAAATTCAAATTGTATTGGTCACACACACACACACACACACACACACACAACCATACACAGTATAATATGCAGTGAAATTTTTTTTTTAATGTCCGGGATATAAAACAGAATTTACTTGTATACAGGTACAGAAGGACAAATATAAAACTACAATATAAGGTATATAAAAGATAGGTCTCAGCAACAGTATGACTATATTTGGAGTGAAGACATGTGCAGTTGTTTGGGCAGTATAAAATGCTGTGCAACATCAGGCTGAAGAAGTTGTAGTGAAATCACGAGCATGTATAATAAATATTTATAAATATGGGGTAATACGGGTATAATAACAGGACTGTAGGTTGTGCAATCAAGTCCAAGCCCTAGTCCTAGGTGTTGTCCTGGTTGAGCGTATCACCAGTCACTGGTACCAGTGACTGTAGATTTATCCTAAAAATCAAAAACAGCATGGTGAAGGTTGCGCTGTGACGACTATAAAGAGTGGCAGCATGACTCACGGCTAGATGTAGTGGACTCCGGGTGCTGCGGTTCTTGCCTTCATCCTGATTTCGCTCCTCTCGTTCCAGAAGCTTCAACAACAATAACGACAACGACAACAACGACAAGACCTTCAGTCAATGTTCAATAAATGACCCAAAAAAAAAAGACTCACTTGTATAGACACTAGATGAGAGTGCGATAGATTTAACATCACATTCAACACATATTCCAACTACGCATGGTGACTACAAGACCCTGCATCATCTGTGCTTTTCAAATAAAGTACATCGCAATATGACCCGTGTGTGTGTGTGTGTGTGTGTGTGTGTGTGTGTGTGTGCGTCTCACCAGCTCCAAGCAGCGTCGATGGCCGTAGGCAGCAGCGTAGTGGACAGCGGTGTAACCCTGTTTGTCCTTCAGTGAGGCAGTGGCACCACTCTTCAACAAGAACTCAAGGCACCTACACACACACACACACACACACACGCACACAAACATACACATCGGCTCACGTGTGAATGCAGAACAAGAGGTGTGAGCAGAGGACAAGGACAGCAACACAGAAGTTCCCTAATATAATACTAGGGTTCATATTCTCAGTTTAGGGTCTTTAGTAAAAATGAGGTAAAGTGCACTTACAGAGCTGCCTCCTTCTCTTTCTCTGCTTGCACTCCAGGGCTCTCTGGCTCCAGGGCTACACGTCGCCTTCAGGAACACAAACACACACACACACACACACACACACACACATGTTCAGCCCTTTATACTTTAAGTGAGTCTTCTGAGCAGGACCTTCAAGCTCCAAACCTGTAACTATTCAGTGGAGCAGGAAAAACGTGCATCTATACCCAGTCATACTGACTAATTAGCTACAGGCCTAATTGTTTCATTTTATCCACACTTGAGTGTGAAGTGATTAGAAACGCAGCCTGTGTTTGACGTCACAGCAGCGTCTCTGAATTGTCTACTGGGGACTTAAAAATATCCCAGGGTTGCCATGGCGACATGAACAGAGTGGTAATACCGTACCGATCCTCAACAAAGCTCCGCTTGGGGATGAAGATGATGGAAGACGTACTTGTGCCAGATACCCACTGCCTGCTGTTATTAAATGGTAAATGGTCTGCACTTATATAGCACCTTTTAACCTTTTGCGGTTCACAAAGCGCTTTACACTGTGTCTCATTCACCCATTCACACACACACCAATGGCAGCAGAGCTACCATGCAAGGTACCTGCCTGCCATCGGGAACAACTTGGGGTTCAGTGCCTTGCCCAAGGACACTTCGGCACATGGAGTCACGTGGGCTGGGAACTGAACCGCCAACCCTACGATTAGTGGACAACCCGCTCTACCACCTGAGCCACAGCCGCCCCTGGAGTTAGTACTCCATTTACATTTCTTTGTGTTTATCACGCTCTTATCTTAAATGTTTGGATGCTCTGCTCTGGTTTGATGAGGGAACTTTGGGCTTCTATGCAAATGCTCAAGTTCTGCAAACTATATCTTTGCCAGGCAAACTAGACTTGCAAACTAGCGTCGTTTTGGTTTGGGAAAGCAGCATGGAAAGAAAACATGGCAGAGCGTAGATCTATACCTCCTGTCCAGGTCAGAGGCAGCAGCATAGTGCAGGGCAGACCGCCCCCACTGGTCAGTGGCATCAATACAGGTACCACAGGACACCAGAGTCTCTAAGCACTGAAAATGACGACTTGCAGCCGCATAGTGGAGGTGAGTCCTGTGATAAAGCACACACAAAACACAAACACATGTTGTATTTGGGATAAAACAAACGGTATGCGTCTCATCTGTTGTGAAGATACGGCCGGATGGACTGACCGGGCCATAATCCTACTCTGTAATGCAGACAGATCCAGCTGTGCTACTCATCCCTCAGATAGTCAATATATTAAGATATTTAAATGTGCATCTATAGATTATCACTCCTGATAAACCGATAAATGTAACAGGAATCCAAACGCTGACCTGCCATGTTTGTCCGTGCGGTTGTGGTCTGCTCCACTGCTGAGCAACAGCTTCACACACTCAACATTGCTGTAAGAGGAGTTGGATTAGAGAATTAGAATTAACAGACTTTAAATGAGGAAAAATATACATTTTAAATGGTAAATTTTGTGTAAATATAGCATAAACGGGTAAAGCAGAAAGACAAACAAATTTGCAGTCATGTCTTAAGTCAACTGACTCGTCTCAGCTGACCTGAGCTGTGATCATCACAATAGTGAAGTTTCAACAGCAAGTGTTACACAATGCACATTTATTATTTATTGTACCATTTTGACTCGATCAGAATGTTCATATGCAGGTGAATTATTTCCAAATCCACCCATCCATCCATTAGCAGTTATTTGCTGGTTCCTAAAACACCAGATGGTGCGACTTGGACACATCATCAGTGATGAACCCAGGGTCATAGGGTGTTTTGATCGATCCTAGATCATCAGACACCATCACCCGGGCGACCCAGCCAGTCCCCGACTTGTGAAATTTGTGGTGGATTTCAAATAGTCAGTTTTCTAAATAAAGTTACACGCAAAAGTCAAAAGGGAGAAAATCGCATTTATTCAATTCAGAATGAGGCACATTTTACCAGCTGTTTTCTGATTACAAACTGTGTTGATTAGCCTTACGTTCACTATTGCATGTAGCGATCCAACAACTTCAGCAGGGTTTTAGACATCTTGGCCCTATGGTGAGCCCTTTCCAGTCAATGGTACAGTCAATAATTGTAAAACTATGAAGTTCATCTATACGGCAAGAGTGATCACTGCATGTATTATTAAGAACAAAAGATCAGAACTACAGTACTGTGCAAAAGTCTTAGGCACCCTATTATTATTATTATTATGTTTTACAAATTTTGTTACAGATGTTTCTTTTATGACGTCTACATTATTGAGTCAGTACAAAAAAAATGTAGATTTCCAAACATTTATTTTCTAGCACAAAATTAAATGCTACAGAAAAATGTTTGTATGTCATTAAAGAAAGCAGCATATTACGTAAGAGACACTTTTCAGACAAAAAACACAATGAAGGCTGCTGGGTTTTGCTGCAAAAATAAGAAGCGAGTGTGACAGTCAAAGTCTCCAGAAGAACTGTGTCTGGTTCTGCAAGATGCTCAATAAAACTTACCAGCTCATTTCCTTATAAAACTGCACACATTGTACCGGAGACTACTATATTTATTTTTTTCTTACACCAAGTATTGACTTTGTTTCATTTCTTACTGTTTACTGCTCTATATAGTATTCTTTTTAATGTAGAAACATTTAATTTCATTATTTTTGAAGGCATCTTTGCTCTACAGTGCCTAAGACTTTCTTTACATGTGCCTAAGACTTTTGCTGTCTAGTATTGTCTATCTGTAATAAAGAAAATATGCAGTGAATCAGCCGCTTGTAGATTACACACTCAGACAGGCAGAAGGTCACTGCCATGCTCTTTAAGACTCAAACGTCCTGCAGAAATACAACTCACCCTCCAGCAGCAGCTGCGTGGAGACAAGTCCTGCCCAGGCTGTCCGGGGTGTCGATCTGGAAGCCTGCACACAGGACCGAGTCATTACTGAGGGAGCAGATTATGCTATACCTCCGTCCTGAGTGAGGATGGAGGCATGAAGGAGGAAGGGCACAGAAGAAAGGAAGCCCCCGACAAAACACGCAGACAGCCACAGTGGCAGACCCAGGAGAGGAAGAGAAACACAGGGATAGAGGGAGACAAAAAAAGAAAGAGTGAGAGAAAGAAAGAGAAGAGTGTTAGTGCAGGATGAACACAGACCCAGTACAAGGGAAAACAGTTTTTAGATGACAAATGCATGCATGGATGGCAGAGACAGGAACACAGCAGTTAATGACACCCACTTCAGAAGTACAATTGCAATTGAAGCATATGAAATGAAGCTCCTAAATCTATAAAGATGAGCAGCTCAAGCATGCGGCAAACAAAATCACAAGGACGCACACAGCTCAAAACACGACAGGAAATGATCACGCTGCGAGACTACTGCATTGCTACTGCACAAGCACACATGAAAGATCAAAACCACGTATTTGTGTAATGTGGGAATCAAAAGCCTGAAGTGGCCCCTGGGCTCTACAGATCTGCTACTATACATCAAAATGCCTTCATGAAGGAGTGGAGATCAATGAGAACTGCTGGTTTCATTTATGCCAACTGCATATTGACAGTGTGCTGCATGGCACCAAGAATATTAAAACAAGGGAAGTCCTTTAATATGGCGCTGAACTTAAAGGAGCAGATTGTAATTCTGATCTTCTAATGCAAACCAAATGGAAACATTGGTTTGCCTCCACCCCAATTAATCCTACACCCTCTGTTGAAACTACATAGTCATTATGGATTGCCTTTTAGGGAAAGCAGCTGATCAGCTAGGAGCAGAGTTCACTACGTACAGTGGGTATAGAAAAGAATCACCCCCCTTTAAAATAATCACATTTTGTTGCTTTTCTGCCTGACATGAAGACGGACACAGTTTTTGTATTATCCAGCTGTATTTACTCAGTGCAACTTATAACATCCAAGTGAAAGATATAACACCAACATGTCAGAAAAAAATTAAAAACCAGAATCACTGAGTTGGAAAAAGGATCACCCCCCCCTCCTAAAAATGACTTGTAAACTCAATCAGGTGTAGCTAATCACCTTCTCAATGGCACACAAAGCCATTTGACTTTCAACTGTGATCAGCTGTGGTCATTTTGATTAGCTCAGCATGAAAAGAGCTTTCCTGGAGCATTTTGTAGTGCAACTGAAGCAAACAACCAACTATGGGTGGCAAGGAACTGTCAAAAGATCTCCGGGATAAAGTTGTGGACAGGCACAAGTCAGGAGATGGATACAAAAAAAATTCAAAGGCTTTATCAATGCCTAGAAGCACAGTGAAGTCTATTAATAAGAAGTGGAAGGTATTTGGTACAACACAGACCCTCCCTGGATCAGGACGTCACTCCAAACTGGATGAAAGAGCCAGGAGGAAACTGGTCAGAGAGACTACCAAGAGGCCTACAGCAACTCTGAACCAGTTGCAAGAATTTATGACAAAGAGTGGTCATTGTGTGCATGTGACAACAATATCACAAATTCTCCACAAATGTGGCTCGTATGGGAGGGTTGCAAGAAAAAAGCCACTCCTCAAGAAAGGCCACATGAACTCACCTTAAAGATTCTGAGGCCACATGGAAAAAGGTGTTATGGTCAGATGAGACTAAAATTGAAATATTTGGCCTCAACACCAAACAATATGTTTGGCGGAAATCCAATACAGCTCACCGTCCAAATAACACCATTCCTACAGTAAAGCATGGAGGTGGTAATATCCTGTTATGGGGGTGTTTCTCTGCAGCAGGGACTGGAGCACTTGTCAGGATAGAAGGAAAATGGATGGGGCAAAATACCATCAAATTCTTGAGGAAAATCTGCTGCCCTCTGCCAGAAAGTTGTCAGTGGGAAGAAGGTTTACCTTCCAACATGACAATGACCCAAAGCACAAAGCAAAACTGACCACACAGTGGTTGAAGGAGAAAAAGGTGAATGTCCTTGCATGGCCTAGTCAGAGCTCAGACTTAAACCCCATTGAAAATCTGTGGAATGACTTTTAGACTGTAGTCCACAGTCACCATCAAATTTAACTTAACTTGAGCAGTTCTGCAAAGAAGAGTGGCCAAATATTGCAAAGTCTAGATGTGCAAAGTTAGTAGAGACATATCCCAACAGACTAAAGGCTGTAATTAAAAAAATAAGGCAAATTAAAGCAAGGGGGCGATCCTTTTACCAACTCAGTGATTCTGGTTTTTAATTTTTTTTTTTTTTTTTCTGACATGTTGGTGTTATATCTTTCACTTGGATGTTATAAGTTGCACTGAGTAAATACAGCTAGATAAAACAAAAACTGTGTCTGTGTCTGTTATTTCAGGCTGAAAAGCAACAAAATGTGATTATTTTAAAGGGGGGTGATAAATTTCATTCCAGCTCATTTCCAGAAGTGCTAAAAAAAAAATAACAATAAAAAAAAAAAAAAAAACCACCAATACCAGTACCATGACATATTTATGTTGTGTTAGGTCTCCAAAGGCAGAGGTACCTGAGGAGAGAAGTTTCCGGCAGCAGTCAGCATGAGCATTTAGAGCTGCCAGGTGCAGGGGAAACATCCCATGAATTCCTCTTCTAGAGATTGAGAAAGAGAGAGACTTCATATGTGTTGTCCGATATAAACAATCTACTGATCTTTGGTCATAAAAGCACACACACACACACACACACACACACACACACACACACACACACACACACACACACACACCTGGTGCAGTCAGCCCCACTGGTAATCAAGGTGTTGATGAGGAGTTCATGACCATAACGAGCGGCAATGTGTAATGGCGTATTGCCATCCTTATCCACACAGTCTATCTCTCCGCCTGTCATTACAAACACACCAACACTTCTTTTAGACTTTACCTTGTGCATGCTAATAGCTTGACCTTCACATTTTGGTTCACTGGTAACCCTTAAAGCTCTCACCGTTCTGAATGAGAGTCTGGGAGCGAGTAAAGCGCCCATGCACTGCAGTCATATGCAGAGGACTCTTCCCATCTCGGCTCTAAAAGAGAACAATACCAACGTCTCAGAGAGAGTATGACGAGAAACAAAGGTTCACTGAGATGTGAGAGATAGACGGGAGCGAGAAGATCACCTGCACGTTGACGTCAGCTCCATTGTTGACCAGGAACTCGAGGCAGAGGGCACCGTGCGTGGACGCGGCGGCAAAGTGGAGAGGGGTGAAGCCTTTGTTGTTGGGCTGACTCACATTAGCACCATGGTCAATCAGCTCACTCACCACAGCATCCTGACCGTTAAAGCATGCCACGTGCAGAGCCGTGTTCCCGAACGCATTGGCTTCATCTATCTGTTAGAGAGAAAGACGGGACAAATAAATTATGCAATTATTCATGTCTATAAACCTGTTTGTTGAGGATGATTAGGCTATTAATGTTACGCAAGTTAGAAGTAGGGAATGGTTCACAGTGACTTGTATGGCAGAGATTACATATAATCAAACTCTAATAATAGATTAATTTAATAAATAAATAAATATTTTACCAAAAAAACCTTATATTTGTTGATATGGTGATGTTTTTCTGTAAGGGCATTTTCTGTTATGCTCTGTGCAACATTTAATAAGTTTTCTGCCATTGGAGAATCTCCAGGACAGAGAAGTTTACGCTTTTAGTGCATAATTATATATAAGCATAATTATACGTATACGTTTTTAAATGTTTTTGTTGATTTTGATGTTTTTTAAGGGTGTGTCAAATGAACACCTAGTTTTTTTCCATTGTTTATTTTATATAGGTGTAACAAAAGTGCATCAGGCTTAAGGTAGCACTAGAAGGGGCTGTTGAGAAGGGGCAGTGGATGCACTTTTAATTTTGCAACTACAGATTTAATGCGCTGTTCCTCTAATTCAGGTTGTACTTTTAAGGTTTTGGCTCACCCTCGTGTATTGTTGCCTTGTTTCCTTGTACACCCACATTTCTACCATTTGGGAATTCTATTCTAAACCAGAAGACAGACATTTTTTTCCATTCAACCACCAAACTAAACATCTGTTTCCTGATCGACTGCATTTCTTGGTAAAGTAGGAAACGTGTACATTTCATCATTGCACAATTTATCCCTGTAATGTGTACGTACACGCACGTCGCTGTATGTAGGAGATGTCAGAGCAGTGAAAATGTGTTATGCAGTATGAGTAAGTGGATATAAATATGTGTGTAATTACCTCCACAGACAGGCTGAGCAGGTGTTTAACCACAGCAATCTGTCCATTGGAGGCGGCAGCATGAAGAGGTGTGTATCCTCTCTTGTCCTTACAGCTGACCTCCGCCCCCTGCTCCACCAGCAGACACACCACATCTAAGTGACCTGCAGAGGGCAGAACCCCCCCAAACGCTTTAGTCAACGATGTGTTTCCTTCCTACTTTTTAATTCTTCCATGCCACCAGATTGGATTTCATGAGTGGATCTGCAGCAGAACCGCTGTAAAGTGCGTTATTTTCTTGACTACAGCTGCTATGTTTCAAAGCTACAGTGTCATTTGTGTAGAAAATGCGTGAGAGGTTCGTTCGGCCTTCCCGTCTCACCCATGTATGCCGCCCAGTGAAGAGCACGGCTGTCCTTCTTGTCAAAGGCGTTAATATTGGCCCCCTTCGCCAGCAGCAGATTGACCATCTAATCAGTAAAGGGACGGGAGAAACAAAGAAATTCAGAGATGGAAATATGGCAAGGAAAAAGGAACGACTGTGCCAGTCACAGCGGGTTACAGGCTGTGAGTCAGTCATGCGTCAGTTGGTGTGTGTCTCACTTTATATAACATCCTTTTAAATATCATTCAGGATGACAGCTCCACCAAAACCAATGCCCGAAGCCAGTTTAGGAAGCAAGCATGAATGTGAGTCCGTGGGAGGATACTATTGAAACGAAGAAATGATCTGAAGGCAGTTCTGAAATGCATCTCAACCCACAGCCGTGTTAATGAGGTGCTTGGCATGGACAAAATGGACAAAATCTACTAATGATGTCCATTTGCTGGATTGAGGAATGCGAGATCATTCCTATATGTTAATGTTTTGTCTTTTACCGGGCTGCCAATTGCACACATCTGCGCTCACATTTTAAAAATAGTGATACATACTGTAGATCCATAGAGCTAATATCGCTTCTAGGGCCAATACAACATACTTACAGATGTACACATGAGGGGTGACTTATTATACCTGGGTGTGTCCGTTGAGGGCAGCGTGGTGCAGGGCACTTCGCCCGCCACGGTCCGACACATTCACGCTGCTCAACATCGGGATGATGAGCTCAGCACAACGCAGAGCCTTATTGGCGGCTGCCACATGAAGAGGCGTCTGCCAGTTCCTGTCACGTGCGTTCACGTCGGCCGAGTGACGGATCAGCACAAGCACTGCCTCCTAGACACAAAGGAAGTGGATGTGAAGAAGGAACTGTGCAGAATGTATAGCGGACACGCTCACAGTGAGCTGTCATTCATAAAGTCAATCACCCATCCACACAAGGACATGGGAGGAAAAATCTATAACCGTATATTATCATATTAGACACTGGTGTGTAAGGAAATTTTGTCTTTTCTAGGCACATTCAAGTTTTGTATCTTGTCTTGCGGGATGCATATTACTAGTCATGTGGCAGGTTATGAAATAGAAACAGGAAGGAACTGATATTGCTCTAACCAATGTTAAAAAAATATCCATTTACAGGCTGCTGTGAATTTTCTTCTGTTCAATGTGGGTTTTTTTTTTTTTTTCATCTAGGGTCAGGTGACACAGCATTTTTTTTTTTTTTTTTTTTACACAATATTATCACAATACTTGTCACGATACATGATAGAGATCATGATCATGGGGCTTGATTCATAATATACACACTATGTACCACAATATTAAAAAAAACTATGTTTAAAAGTATTACTTTTAAAAAAAATATTAAACAACCGATTAAAAAAAAAAAAAAAGATTTAATGTGACTTGCAGAAAAGTAAATAATATCATATCATCATATTGCCCACCTTATATACTGTAGCTTTACAGGAATGTTTTCACTTATTGGACCTTTCATTTCCATGATGAGTGTTTTTTTCACTTACTCATACGTGTTGCTCATGTTGCTATGGTGCAGAAAGAATCTTGCTATCTGACTGATCTTGTGACAGTTCCTGTTGTCCCAGTTTCAGACCGTTATTTCCAGCGCAGTTTCAGTGAGTTAACAAGACAAGCTCTCACTGCGCAGAGCTCGCGCTATCTGTGCTGTCTTAGTGACTTCACACCTGCACCTCAACATACTCTACCTTTCTGAACATATTTTGTTCGTACGGCCAGTAGCTAAACCCACCTCGCTCCGTGACGCCACGGCCCTGTGAAGAGGAGTGAGCCACATGTTGTCTTTGGCATTGACCCGAGCTCCTGGAGAAGAGAATGAGAGGTGAGGCCGATTAGACAGAGAGGAAAGTGTGCTAAGGTTTCATTTCAACACCTTTCATTTGGGCACTGCATCTAATTCCGGTGCATTGCAAACACCATGGTGTAATTGGTAGAGTAGGAAGATGGCCGCGTCCAAAATCGCATACCGTGACAATGCCTACTGCATTTGATTCAGTACCTACTGCTCGGCTGTTGATGCAGTACGTACTGATTCTGACGGCTCTTCCACGCCAGTACCATTGCATTATGGGATAGCGCAGTATCCACAGTGTCCAGTGGTTCCATGCTGCAGAATCTCTGCAGAAGCAGCAGGTCATCCAGAGATTTCTCACCTACTGTTTTATGAATTCTAAGACATGCTAGTATTTTGGCATATTGCTTTTCGGCCTACTGTATAGTAGGGTAGTATTGATATTCGGACGCAGCCGATGACTTTGTTACTTTTAAGACAGGCTTCCTACGTGCTTTTAGGAAGATGGAGCGATTAAGTAGAGAAGAAGAGAGAAGAGGACTCTACCAGAGAGGATGAGGATCTCAATGATCTCCGCATCACCGAGGAACGCTGCTGCATGGAGGGGAGTACGCTTCTCTGTGTCCTGAGAGAGGGAATCAGAGAAGAAGAGGATATCAGCCTAAATTGCATAGATCGACTGGTCTCTAAATCCTTGTCCACTGTAATATGAATACACTTTAAAGCAAAGGCTTTTCCCTGTTTTGTCCACACTGTCCACACCAAAAGAGTATTTTCAATGCCAGTCTTTTTGAAAACACTGCACTGCAAAAAAAAAAGTCATCTTAGCAGGAGAAAATATCTTGAATATAGTCAAATTTATCTAGTACTCCTTATTATAAGATTACAATAAACCAAATATAAGATCATTAAACCTATTTCTAGAAATTATTACTCATATTACTCATTCTATTGGCAGATAATTTTCCTTCTTTCTAGAAATAAATGCCTAAAATGAGCAAAACTATCTGCCAATAGAACACAACCATTTCAAGCTTGAAATGTGCACAAATGGATTGAAATAGGTTTAATAATCTTATATTTAGTTTGTTGTAATCTTATAATAGGAAATACCAGATAAATACGACTATATTCAAGGTATTTCCACTTGCTAAAATGACATTTGTTGCCATGTGTCCAGAGATAGACAGATCTGAAAATGGAGTTTTCCCACTTTAGTGTCGATGAGGGAAACTAGAAATCAGTGAAATATTATCCTGGTTGTCATGTGATCCCAGCTCCAACATACAAAACAATGGAGGATTTAGCCTGACTTGTGTTGTTGCTTCTGTTTTGGTCACTCATTTGCAACTGAACCGAGATGAATACAATATACGCTCAGCATTTTTGCATGCAATAGGAAGTACTTTATATTCACTGATGTGCAAATATGCTCTTTTTATTTGTCACTTCTATTTTTCCTAATGTGTGTCACATCAAACCATGTAAACATGTGTTATATGCATTAAAAAAAAAAAGTGGCAGACAGATATCGTGCTCAGTATCTGCGTTTTCCAATCATTCCAGCGAAACACCTTTGTACAACAACGTAAAAACACAAATGTATAGTATAAAGCCTTGGCTCTCAAAACACAGAGCGGGCTCTGTGAAATATAGCCAGGGGGTCCATGATTTTTAAACATTTTGTTACAAATTACAATTTAAAGCAATATTAATTACCGAGTTATTATCTTATAGATATTATAACTCTAATTTATTTCTAAGTTATTACAACTACATCAATATCATTATTATAACTTTATAACTATACTTCATCTGTTCAACTGGTATCTTAGATTAAATGGGTTTAATCCAAAATTCAGTGACTACGACAACAACTAAATAAAAAGCTCTATGGCCAGGAAAAGAGTTCATGCTGCTGTCAGGAGATCACAAACTCCAATTCTAATAATGCCACAGCCATCCGTGCCCAGGAGCCAAGGAAGCAATACTGGGTGGGAGGAAGGACTGCACAATATATCTAAATTATCTAAATATCACAAAAGTTCATATCACAATACGCATACTGCAAGGGCTTTCCCATAGCCGAACTATTTTAATACTTCGAAAAGTTACACAGAGTGAACTTTTTAGGGCGACGCAGACAGCAGAGACTGCTTTCTTTTCCTCAAAAGAACATGAAACATGTATGATGGTTATATCATTTTCAGTTTTTAAACATACAGTACTGTGCAAAAGTCTTAGGCGCATGCAAAGAAATGCTGTAGAGCAAAGATGTCTTCAAAATAATGAAATTAAATGTTTCTACATTTTAACAAAAAATACCGTAAAGAGCAGTAAACAGTAGTAAATGAAATAAAGTCAATATTTGGTGTGACAAAAATAAAAATAGTAGTCTCCGGTACAATCAGTGCAGTTTTATAAGGAAATGAGCTGGTAAGTTTTATTGAGCATCTTGCAGAACCAGACACAGTTCTTCTGGAGACTTTGACTTTCGCACTCGCTAAATGCTTATATATATATATATATATATATATATATATATATATATATATATATATATATATATATATATATATATATATATATATATATAATTTAAATAGGTTTTACACACATAGCATTATTGTATTGCATATCACATTATTTAACAAGTTAATACATATCGCATTTTTCTGCAATATCATGCAGGCCTAGTGGGAGGGATGGCGTACTCTCTCTCCCCTGTCAATCACAGCAAAACTAGCCAATAGTGTGTGTCTGCGAGTTCATGTATGTGGAAGAGGGCAGATAGATGGATGAAGCACGTGTTAGCCTTCACCCTAAATGTTTGGACACTTTTAAATAATAATCCTAATATCTGAATAAAATAAATCTGTATTGAGGGTGACCATGGATTTTTTTTTTTACTATTAAGGTGGTTATAAAAAGTGTGAGAACCCCTGGGATATGTGCTTAGTGCTACCATGCTATCCAAATCCTATTCTCTGTTGAAAAGCGTAATCCCTGGGCTTCTGTTAACATACCATGAAAAAAATTCCCAGGAGGGCACAAAAAAGCCATCAGTTTCAATCTACAGCGTTATCACTGATGAGGACTGTAACAGTGTGCAGCAGTGACGGGAGATAAATTTGTTCAGTGCCGAGCCGCTCGAACAGAGCGGGGCAGAACAATGAAGTCACTCTAGATGGAGCCATGATGAAGGCTTCTGCAGGGAAAGCAGACTAAATATTGCGTAGAAAACGACAGTGTCCTGTCTCAGGTGCTCTGGGGAAAAACAGATTTCAGCTCAGCTCATTGTCTGTAGGTAGAGAGAGAGAGAGAGGGAGAGAGACAGAGAGACAAAGAAACTGAATGTGGGTCATGAAGCTGCAGGGAAGAGCTGCATACCAGTGAGTTGATGTCCTCCGATTTGTAGATGAGCATGCGGATCTCCTCAGGGTCTCCATTGAAGATGGCTTGGACAAGAGCCGGCTGCGGACAAACAAAGCGCATTTCAGTGAGAACGTATACACGCTTTTATAATAGCATTTAGCTATCGTTTTTATTCCGTTTTTTTTTATTTTTTTTTATATGCATAGGAAAGAATTCGTGCAGCTTTAGCTGCCCCTATAAAAGCACAAAGGACTGCTTTCGACTGCTGACATAAAGAACAGGTATTTGTCTCGCCATTCCGGCAGAACACGCCCGCATGACGGTGATAATCATCAGCCTGTGAAGCTGCGTCCTCATGCCTCATGCATTATGGGAAGTGATATCTTTACTGAAAGGCTAAACACAGACTCAGGACCACATGACAGTACACCGGTGTCCCCATCACCGGCAAGCTGAAAGCATAACCTGAAAGCACTCGTGCGTGACTTCTCCAAAATCTCACCGCTGAAACTACAAGGAAGGCAAGACGGCTTTATCGTGCATAATCATACACGAGAGCTTCCTTAAGAAAAAAGGGGAAATATTTGAACAGAACAGTTACAGCAACACAGTAATAAACCTGTTTGTACGTTCACTTCCTGTCTGCGTCTCCTAGCTGCCACCACCCCCAGAAAGAAAGCAACACTTCCTGTTGCGTGCTGTCACCTTCTCAGAAAAGATCGAGGGGGAGCTCAGAAAGCATTTTCAGTTCCGCTAGAAGGAGAGAGAGAGAGAGAGAGAGCGAGAGAGAGAGCACTCGTCACTGTGCAAACGCACACACACACTAATACCGACAGGCACACTGCCAGCAACTGCTTTGGAAAATGCGGTAATGTGGCCTCGTACTGGACAGGGAAGAAAGTCACAAATAAGGCTGCCTCGCTCTCTCATTCTCTCAAACCCACTGACATCACTCTGTCTTTCGCTCCCACTCTTTCTTTCACACACACCCCCATGATGTGAAGTGATGTGTTCCCTCGGTGGGACGTATGCGGTCCGGATCTCTCCGTTTTTAGCTGCCTTCACACACACGCTCACTCTAAATTCACTTTAGAGAAAATCTAACAACAAGGCAGCTTTTTAGCTCAGTTGCTCTTTCGCAAAAATATGCAAATTCTGCTGTTAAATTATACACAACAGCCTTTTACAGCACAGTAACTGTACAATCAGCGAAAACCAGTTTTCAGCCTTGGTGTCTTTTCTAACATTTTCTGCCACAATATCTGTAACAAAACCAGGTTTTAAGGTGAACATGTGGATTTACAGAATGTAGGCCAAATCCGAGAGAATTTTATTTAGCTCAGTTCTACACTGAAGAGAGCAGACTTACTCATTTAAGTGTGAGTGTGTGTGTGTGTGTGTGTGTGTGTGTGTATGTGTGATCACTTCCGTTCTATTCATATCCGTCACACATTTTTCTCCTGAATGTCGTGTAGGTTGACAAAAATTACTGAGCTACTCTTGGGCTGGTTGGGCAGCATCACAGCTGCTAAATAGCAGTATACTTCTTATACTCCACACATACACAGCAAACTTATGAAATTTGCTCCACTGAGAGACACGAATAAAGATCTTCCAAAACATTCAATGTTACAAAGAACTTTCTAAATTGACCGTCCTCAACCGGAGGACCACGGTCCAATCGTGGATCTGGCAAAGTGTTTCAGAAGACAGGTAACTTGGGGAAGAAAAATACTCCAGCAGAGCCGATAAACGTATGAGAATCACTGTCCGTTGTTCAGCAAGCTCTAGTTTTCTAAACATTAACTAGCATGGTTTTTGTAGCAGACCTTCTGTTGCAATTCAATGCATTTCTGTAATATATTATAAGGCTAGAGACGTTAGGTCAGAATGGCTTAAGAGATATTTCACAGACACTATTTAGGAATTTTTCTATTTATTTACCGTCTTTGCTCTGATTACCAAACTGATCACACAGCTTGTTTTTATTTAAAAAAATTTTTAAAAATGTTAAAAAGTTGACAATGAAACTATAATCAAGACGAATGAGCAGAGACGAATGTGTTCGTTCCCTGCGTCAGGTTCCACGGCACTAGTCAGGGGTGATACAAAACAAAGAATAACCGTGTTAAACTGTCTTTGAATTTATAGCCATAAACTAATCATTAATGCTTAAGCATTAAAAGGTAAACATTGCTGCCACTCGGTCATGTTAGTAGCTTTGAAAGCAAGGACTTTTAAACAACTGGACCTTCACAAACCTTGGATGAATATCCCTTTTCTATATGTTGTTAAAGAACGTGACATTAAAGAATAGAGCAGTCTTTAGATCTTAGCTCTTTCGAGCATTTTGTAACTATATAGCCCAATGAATGATTAAACAGGTCCGCAGAGGAACTGTGAACATTTGAGGCTTGGAATAACATGCCAGACGATTCCTTTATAAAACGTCATGACAGCGTACTCAAGAGTACCGACACTGTTTTAAACGCACCGCATTTTCATTTTAAAACACTCTCCGTCTACACTGGCCATTTCAGACGGTTTCCAAAAAAATTGCTCGTTCCACACTGAAACGACCGAAACTGCTTACCTCCCTATACCGCGCACGCATAAAAACGTAAGAAGCTTCGGCCTGCGTCGTTCCCGTCGGGCGTTTATTTAAAAATGTGATCAGAAGGTTGTGCAAAGTGACTTTAACGAAGCTATCAAACTGGATAGCGGGCGCAACGACTGCAGTACACCACCGTCCACCAGCTTGTTTGTTTTAAGTTGAATGGGTCGCATGACTGCATCACATGACTAAAAATATGTCATCGTCTTCGAACATCTCCGTTTCCTCAGTCCAAACTGCAACGCGAACACGGCGTTTTCAAATTTATCCACGTGGGGAGCGCCGATTCAGTGCGGACGGAAGGCCGAAACGTAGAGAAAAAGACGCGTTTTCAAATTTATCCGGATTAAAGCAGACCTAGTCTTAGGGTTTTACTGCTCTTTCATTAAAAGCTTTTAACGGAAATGATTGTACGTCTATTGTAAATTACTGTCTTCCATGTAAATTAATGTGTATAATGCGTATTGTATGTTGTAGGAACTGGGTCCACTGTTGACTCCAGCTGTGACACCAAGACAGATACCTTGTACACTTGTACTTGGTGAATAAAACACTCTGATTCTGATTCATCGTTTTTATAGCATCTAAGATGTCTGAACAGAACTGTACCTACATAGAAACAAGATATGTTTAGCTCATTGACATGCAAAAAAAAAAAAAAAGAAAAGAAATACTTTGTCTATATCATTGTAGTAAATCATAGTAGCATTTAATGATAGAAGTGCTTCAGTATGGACTCATTTGCTTCTCATTATCACATTGTCCTCCACTCCCCATGGAAGTGATCAGCTGTTTGTGCTGAAGCGCGACAGCGCTGTTGTGTGATGAGGCTCTAGAGAACAGGAGCAAGGTTCTGAACATGGCCCATAACAATCGAGGACATACCCCATCTCCTTCCCAGCGTTCCTTCTAGGCAGAGCCAGCGCTCCAAACACTGAAGCCTTTGTTGACATACACCACACCCCCTCAATCCTTCTACTCAAGAGCCAATGAGTTCCTGTTACCAAATGGGGGAGGGGATAAGGGGGAGTATCTTTGCTTTTGACAACTCAAGCACCGCAGACCCTTCCTCTGCATTATGCCTTTGACCCAATAATCTGAGCACAGCTGGAGAGAGAGAGAGCGAGAGAGAGACAGAGAGAGAGAGAGAGAGAGAGAGAGAGAGAGAGAGTACCTGAATATGAAGCAGAGCTGCTGATACTTCACCAAATTGAAAAAGAGATGCCTTGTATGACTGTGTTATTGTCTTTTACTGTTTGTCTCTGTCGTCCATGGAGCAAAAGCAGAAGACAGGGCTGAGGGTTACTGTGCATGCCTACACTGGAGGAATGTCTTTTATATAAATGAAATATGTACATAATAGCAACAAAGATCACTTTATAGCCTCAGAGCCTTTAAGGGGACATTTCTAAATGTTAAAAAATACATTTCACCAAAATGACACTCTTAAACCATTTTGTGCTGACACATAACAGAAGCTCAAACACTCGCCTCAACATGCTTGCTCTCTCTCTCTCTCTCTCTCTCTCTCTCTCAGCAAGAAATCAAACCCACAGAGAGTAGTAAGGGAGATGAGCAAAAAGATGCAACAACTTCCTGTCCCTTTTCTCTCCACAGTCAGTTGGAAAATTTGTTTAAATTTGAGTATGACTACTGCCTCTAGTAGCCAGACACGACTGCTCAAGATACTATCAAAGTTGCTCAAAAAGTTCCACTGTCATTCTGTCAAATTCCTTTCGCCAAAAAGCATTTCTGAACACAGCTGTCAATCCAAACGTCAAACATAACCGATTAGTTAAGCCGCGGTCACACTAGGCTTGAAGCATGCGTATTTGCGTCAGACGCCGCTGCAAATATGGGCAGGAACAGGATACGACACCATCCGTCAAAACTTTCGCTGCTTCAAGGTGGATTCCAACGTGCTTGCACTCGTATTGTTGAGAAAACATAATTTTATGTTTCCACCTGTTAAACATACCATCTGTTCCCGTTTTCCACGACACCGCAAACCAGACAGACTCTCTTTTTAAGTTGTTTTTATAATCTTTTAAACCTGTGATGTAAAGTACAGGATAGCTCGATACCGCTGGAATTATCGCTTCCATTTTTGAATTTCCAAACATGTCGCAGTGACATCGCGATCATCTATTGGTCGCACGGCACGTCCTCGCGTGATACGATTGCGCAGGTCAGAGTTCACCAGATTTGAACTTTCACCACGCGGCGTAGTACGAAAATTCTACGCACGAACCCTTCGCCGTTTCCGGATGCGTTCGGATTGGAAGTCAGTAGAGCGCTAAAGCCTAGTGTGACCGCGGCAGTTAGACTGGATAAGGCAGGTCTAGAAAACCAAGAGCTTTGTTGAATTTTTACAATTCTTTGTTGATTTTTTTTTTTTTTTTTTTACAAAAGTGGCCATTACCAAGCCATCTACACATTCCACGTCCTTCAAATGCTGCTTAATAGTCAGCAGGGTGGGATTGCAGAGAAACCATGAGCAGTACTCTGACCCACCAGCTCTTTATTACAATATTCATGTTAACAGTTCTTAATACAGCTTAAAAGAGAATTTCCCAATACTTTGCACCTCACACCCAATATAACCAACTGCATATCCAGCACACACCCACAGCAGGATGATTCAATTCAACCGAATTTTATTTGTACAGCGGTTTTCACAAACACTCTCACGAAGCAGCTTTACAGGAATCCAGATGTAAATTTAGATCCCTCATGAGCAAGCCAGAGGTGATAGTGGCAACACAAGCAGGAAACCTTAAGAGGAACCAGCCTCTAAAGGGAACCCAATTCTCTTCTGTGATTTGAGCTGTAGATCTCTCCAGCTCTTTCAGAGTTACTCTTGGCCTCTTAGGTGGCTTTCACACTGGCAGTTTAGTCCAAAACAGAGCACAGTTTGCATGTAACGTGAAAGCGGATGTCATGCGGACCAGGAACCCGAGAGGAGGAGGTCCAAGTTCGGTTGCACTGGAGGGCTGAGTTCGGTTGCGACGATTCCCGTGAATGTGAACGGGTCCGCACTTGTTCAGGAAGTAAAGTAACCTGCGAATGTGTTTTAACCGATGATGACATCATTAGTTTCCACGACACACGTGTACCATGAGTGGCAGGGGAACGCTGTGGGACACAGATAATGCATACATTATCTGCTGCGCATGACAGCACCAAAATAATTTTTAAAAAAAACAAATAATATGGTGAGTCACGTTGTGGTCTCCAGGGCACTGGGAACAACTGCTCTCGGATTCGGCCCGCAGCAAATGTACCCGGTGTGAAAACCACCTTAATTGCTTCTGAGCTGAAGAAATCCACAGGTCTAATGAACAAATCCTGTTTTTTCCCATATTTTGCTCAATTTAGGACAAATTTTCTGCTTTCCTGTTATCAAATCCCAAGCATTAATGTTTTAACTACACTCACCGAGCACTTTATTAGGAACACCTGTATACCTACACATTCATGCAATTATCTAATCGACCAATCTTGTAGCAGCAGTGCAATGCATACAATCGTGCAGATATGGGCCAGGAGCTTCAGGTAATGTTCACATCGACCATGAGAATGGGGGGAAAAATGTGATCTCAGTGATTTTGACCGTGGCGTTATTGTTGGTGCCAGTCGAGCTGGTTCGAGTATTTCTATAACTGCTGATCTCCTGGGATTTTCACACACACACACACCAGTCTCTAGAGTTTACTCAGAATAAAGAAATAAATGTTAAAAAATTCCAGTGTGCGTCAGTTCTGCAAACGGAAACGCCTTGTTGATGAGAGAGATCAAGGGAGATTGGTCAGATTGGTTCGCTCAGCTGACAGAAAGGCTAACTCAGACCACTAACCCAGACCACTCTAACTCGACCACTCTGTACAGCTGTGGTGAGCAGAAAAGCATCTCAGAATGCACAACACGTCGAACCTCGAGGCGGACGAGCTACAACAGCAGAAGACCACATCGGATTCCGCTTCTGTCAGCCAAGGGCTGAGGCCGCGGTGGGCGGTGGATTGTCGCTTAGCGTTTAAAATTGATCCATAACATAAAATAACTGAAATGAAAATATCACTGCATTATCAGAAACTTTAGTGACAGCATTAGCTTCACCCACTCTGCATGTCATGTCGTACATCACTGAAGAGCTCAGTTCCCTGATATATATGTCAGGTTATGTGTCTTTATGACATGCATGTCTAGTTCCTTCATAAAAGCCTTATGATCCATACTTCAAAACAAATTAAATCGCACTGTATTTTTAAAACTATTTTCCTCAACAACAACAAAAAAAAATCTACATTCTGAACCAAAGATCTCACACGTTCATTCCTATTCCTAGGAGGATATCAGAGAGAAATTTCCCAAAAATGTTGATTATAGTTGGATTTCTGTTAATATACTAAAAAAAAAAAATTTTTTAACAGCCTTTGGTGTTTCCTTGGTGAAATGATAAAGAAATAACTTCCCAACAAACTTCTATGTAAAAGTCGTTCTCTTAAGAAAATCTTCACAGTGAAGCAAACACATCCGTTCAAACATCATCCAAAACTCAGACTGCTGCTTTTATTGAGTATGCGAATTTACACATATTTAAATAGACAAAGCCTAATTTGCATGAAGATGTAAATTTTTTTCTTTTCTTTTTTTGTTAGGTTCTTGTAGCTACTTCTGAAAATGTCAGCAATAAACTGGCAAAGATCTTGTGATATCAACGGTTGAGAAAACACCCTAGAGTCACCGGTACAGTCTTGCCTTAATGTCTTTAAAGACTTTTTGACTCACGATCCCTTTTTAATCGTCGTAAACTAGCCTGGGACCTGGACGAGAGCTTTATAATGTTTATAACCCCAGTGCTGTGGTTATAGACAGGAAAATTGAGTCATGCTGTATAACCATACACTCTTAACACCATCATCAGCAGGACAGACAGCGTAACACACACACACACACACACACACACACACACACACACACACAGCACACTGGTGCCTTTCGGGGTAATCCATGCCTGCTCAGCTAGAAATGAGCTAAAATGGTGCATTAACAGGGAAAGAGTTTGGTACATTCATGTACTGATAGTGGAACATATTTACACTGAATCTAAATTTAAAAAAATAAATAAATAAAACAGAGGAAACGATCACTAAAGCTGCACTAATATAATGAGACTTATATAGTTACACCCTCAAGAGTGCATCTTCTGTACCTTTAATATTTTATCTTTTACCTGGGAAGGTGCATGTCATGTATTGTAAAGCTTTAAAGGTCAACTCATGCATCATAAATTATTCTTAAAGGTAGAAAATGTTAAATTAAAGGTACAAAAGGTGTACCACTGATGGTGCAAGGGAAAGTTGAGTGTGGTTCCTTTATGGTATGGTATGAGCAGTTGCAGAAAGCTAGTGCACAGGGGAAGCAGTCTGTATGAGGGAAAACATTATTATCATTATTATTATTATTGTTATTATTATTATTATTATTGTTATTATTATGTTATAACCTCATACCCTGCTCATTACGCGTAATAGACTTGTGAAGCTGCATTTAAAAAGCTTTATTTATTTATTTATTTATTTTATTTTTTAACAGATGCGTTCCAGACATGGTACTGTTACATTCCCGCACGTCTGTGTAAGTGTTCAGGTATTTCAGAGACGAACCTGATCGGCGAGTTTCAGCACTGCCATATCGCGGTCACCTGAAGCGATTCATCCGAACTGCTACAGATGAACAACTGATGATAAACCCAGCTCTGTCTCTGATTCTTCACAGATCTGCTCGACGTAGGCGCAAAACCACCAACGCAGAAAGATTCCCCGCTGATGCAGCTCGTATGGTCGGGGCCCGGGGCTCGATGGCGGCCCTGGCCGGTTGCTGAGTCGCTACCTCCAGCGAGAGAGCGGAGCAGGACCCGGGGTCCGGGGGAAGGATGCAGGGATGCAGACGCTGCTGGAAACTATCCGCATTTGCAGCAGGGCTCAGTGAGAGTTTAATTCGGGTTTTTATCCGGTGCACATCTTCCTGTATGTTATATAGATTCGGATGCTTTCAGAAAACAGGAAGTCAACGATTTCTCTCTCTCTCTCCACCCCCTCTGCTCCTCTGCTCAGCTAAAACAGACAGATTTTTTTTTTTTTTTTCAGCCATACTCCAACAAGCCCCGCCTCCTGCACTACAATTGGCTAATAGTCCACACGCAACCGCAGATGACTAGCCAATCAAATATAAGGAGACTGGACCTGAGTAGGGGATACTGGTTTAAAACCATCTCGCTCTAATGATGTGAGGAAATGCTGACTGTAAATGTTACTAAAAAGGATAAAAGGAAATGCCTATGCAATTACAAAAAAAAAACAGTTTCTGTTTTGCTGAAGGTTTATTCCGTGTAAATGCTGAATGTGTCAGTGATGGTAGCCTAGTTGTTTACACTTGCTCTATTCGGTGGTTGACCTTCACACTCCAACCGGTCCTGAGGCCCAACCTGGTGTATGACAAGTATTTGAGTCACATTAACTCCCCTTTCTTAGCATTCCACTTATGAAGATGTTTTATATTTTTGCAACTGAAAAACAGGAAGTGCAAAAGCATTAGCCACTCTGTAATGGACTGCTTTTTTTTTTTTTTTTAAAGCAGGGTCTGTATGCACGCTGATGAAATCTTCCTCTTTTACCAGCAGCACGGTGTCAAATGTGAAGTCCTGTAATTTAACCACTTACAGCATTTATAATATTTAATTGTATAAACTCAAGACAAAGTGAACTTAATCTGAACTGAAACGTTCATTTTCAGTAATCACTTTATCCTGGTCAGCGAGAACATGCCAAACTCCACACTCAGTACGCTGAGCTCAAACCAGGGACCCTGGAGCTGTAAGTTACCTCTGCATTAAATTCATTATCCTGTAAATTAGCCTGTTGCTGAAGTGCCAATGGGGGATAAAATTGGGTATCAACGATACTAAACAGTACATTTGGGATGCAAAGATTTAACCTGGATGCACAGTTAACACGCAAAGATTAAACCTAAAACAAATCTTAGTGTCTTGCATAAATATTCCCCCCACTTGAAGTTCCACATTTTGTTCGTGTTACATCCTGGATGTGAATATAGAATGTTAGGATTGAATTCTGTCCATTTTTGGTGAGTCTGTGCACACTATAGCCGCAGATTCCATGGCTGACAGAAGTGGAACCTGATGTGGTCTTCTGCCCATCCACCTTAATGGACGACATGTTGTGCATTCTGAGATGCTTTTCTGTTCACCACAGTTGTAAAGAGTGGTTATTTGAGTTACCATAGCCTTCCTATCAGCTCCACCCAGTCTGGCCATTCTATTTTCACATCAGCAAGGAATGTCAACCTGCAGAATATCCGCTGACTGGATGATCTGTGGTATAAGAAATATTTAAACCAGACAGTCGACCATGCCAGTGACCATGCAAGGTTTGATGTGAACTGAAGCGGTGGTTAAGACGTTGAGCTACTGATCGGAAGGTCGTGAGTTCAAATCCCAGCACTGCCACTGTTGGGCCCTTGAGCAAGGCCCTTAAACCTCAACTGCTCAGATGTATAAATGAAATCTGCTAAATGCCATAAATGTATGTTTGCCATAACATTCTTTACACTCTTGTACATCGCTCTGGATAAGGGCGTCTGCTAATTGCTATAAATGTAAATGTACACAAAAGCTCATCTCCTTTCACTGGCAACTTGAACCAATATCTAACATCAAGCTGTTTGCAAGTTTTAGTTTTCTCCTGCTAGTTTTGCAGTATTGCACACCGAACTGTCTATACAACATTGCAGATTTGTTGCTGTGAAATATGAGTGGTTTTCTCCACACACTCCCACTTTCTGTGGGTCCACAGTTGGTGGAGTGACTGTTCCTGTGAACAGTATGAGAAGCCGTCTAAATCCATTTCACACGGCAGGATATTTTGGCGTTATATGTGACAAACCACTTTCAGATATTTCTGACTTCAATGCATAGTTATTGGCTGAGTGACATCAGAACCACTCCCACCTACTGTTCAGAAAAATCCCTGAACCTGCCCATGTGGAGCTACAGTCTAGAATGCTTCAGTGCCAAACGTAAACCACTGCAAACTATCAAATGAACTAGTTATGCAAGAGTCTGAATATTTTTATTTTACACATGTAAACCTAAAGTGTAAGCCCCGATTCAATTACAATGTAAACCCACAACAAACGGAGTTTTCATACACAAAGGTTTATTCAGCCATAACAAGCAATATCCAGTAAGAACAGATGATTGCACAGAAATTATTACACTTAAGAAAACTGTCAAGACTTTCCTTCTAAGGGCTTAATATTTCCTGGCAAACCTGCCGCTACATTTCACTGCAATTGGTTATGGTTTTATTTAAAAAATTATGTCCAAATACGTCGTTCCATTTTCTGCTTTTTTTTTTTTTTTTTTTTTTTTTTTTTTTTTTTAAATGGTCTGTACTTTAATTTAAAATAGATTTGCTAACCCCAAGCATGTGTGGCAGATGAAGCTGCAAACCAACGTAACTAAAAGTAAACGGACCAAGTACGATAAACCATGTCTGTAAGAATAAAAGAAACAAAAAAAAAAAAAAGAAGAGTGCACAAATTTAAACATTTCACAGAAAGTACTCCAGCTCATAGCGGACGTATGGGTTCTTCTCATCATTGTAGACAAGGGGATAATGTGCAATCAGCGCATCCTGGGAGCCGATGTAGATTGAATTATAAATCTTCCAGTACACATCACGAACTTTTCGTGCAGGATGAAACAAACCCTGAAAGAAAGAAAAAGAAATAAAAATCTAGCCGACAAACCTGAAGCCGACTGAAAGAAAAAAAAAGAAAAAAAAAAAAACAAGTCTTGCAAGGGTCAATTCTTCCTTTTAAATTCTTAACGATCACTTACCTGCAGGCAATATTGTAACATTCGACATGGTCCGATAGCCACACGAAGTCCCTCAAGGGCTCCCATTACGGCTTGGATAACGTGCGGTGATGTTTCAAAAACATTAGGCCAAACATAGTTGAGCAAGTGGTTGAGGGAGTCCTCACAACCGAACCCATACACACCCAGAGACATGTGTTGCACTACAGCGCTGGCTGTCTGCCGATGCACAAGGTCTCTGTGAAGGAAAATATTTATAGGTTACGTAAATTGCAATAAGCAAATGAAATAAACAACTAATACTACGAGTATAAAATGATTACTCATTTCTGAACTCACCTGTCCATCAGAGCATCCTCCAATAATGGGGTGACAGCATAGATATAGTCCTTACCCATTTCTCCAATATATTCAAATAAGAAGGAGAGGGATTTAAGCACACCATTCTGAACATTCAGTTCAGGTACACGGTACTCGTTCATCAGTGCTGGGAGTACGGTGAAGGGTGAGCATGTTTCTGCCACGATGGCTATGGCTACTGTTGTACAAACTCTGTTTTGACGCTCCTGCACTTTCAAGTTGTTAAGCAGCGTGGCAAGCACATCATGAGGTCTAGACAAATCAAGAGGAAAACGGTTAATGGTTTTTGTTTCACCATCACAAGAACTGAAATGGAATCGAAGCAATAAAAGATAGTAGTTTCTACCCGATGGCCTTGGCAATGTAGCCGAAAGTGTTGACTGTGGCTCGTCGGATTGCCTTCTTGTGAGCTTTCAGCAGCTCCAGCAGTTCGAAACAGATTCGCATCCACTCCCTGGCAGACACATACTCTGCACCTCTACAAAGAAAGAGCAGTTACAGAACCTTGAGCTTGATGTACAAAAGTATTAAGGCGCCTGAAAGTATTCAAGTTAAATTTTAATTCTTCAAATATAATTGCACCACAAGTACAAAGCAATAATCTGACCATTACTACAGGCACTTCCATGTTACACCTATTTACACAGTGCAAGAGATAAATGCTTCATGTGTAACTGGGCTTAAAATTTCACAGTGATTAACACTGTGTCATACTGGAACATGAACACCTGTGGTGCTCGCACAGAACATTTAAAACTATGCATGTTCAAATGTAATTTTCATCAAACGAAAGCTTTTTAGGGACCAACAGACACCCTGTATTAGCAGCACATGGAGCAAGACTCATCACTGACCTGTCAGCAATTCTGCCCACGAGATCAATGCAGTTTTCTTGCACCTTTTCATGTCTGTTTTTCAGGATTGGTGTCAATCGAGGAAGTAAATCCTTAATTGGAGGCGTCATCTTGTGCATACCTGAGGAGAAGGGTAAAATCAACATTAGGAGGAGTATACAACTGTTCCACAGTCGTAATAAACTATATATTCCAATAGCAAGGTCAATATATGTGATCCTCTGAGAATTAATCAGAACATTTTGTTCATTTTTAATTTGTTGCTTTAATATTAAGATGTTGAGATTTGTCTTCACTATTTTGGCAAAATAAAGAGTAGAGGTCAAGAAGTACAATTTACACTTGTACCAACATTTAATTTGTTTTGATTCTATGTCTGAAGAATTGATATTGCCCAAAGTTTCAAGGTTGGTTTGTTTTTTTTCCCCAACTCTCTTTGGCTGCCAGCACCCAATTAGCGCTGGCCTGTGGGGCAGAAATTATTGTTATCAATGAAAATGCAGATGAAGCAGGGTTAGTACAAATTACTTTTATGTATCCTCATCAGCAAGTTGCCAAATAGGGGACACATGCATATCTGCACCCAAAACCACATGCTTGTGCACCTTGTGAATCAGAAAAGCGAATTATATAGGATAATGACATACCAATGACATTCACAATAGCTTTAAGGGCTCCGAGGATGCTTCCAAGCACTTCAGGGTATTCCTCTCCCAGGTACTCGTACAGCACTACACCCAAATGACCCATGAGCTTCTCCTGTTAACAATAAGAGAGCAACATACAACGTTAAGCCAGAGAACACGAGTAACAGGATTTTATCATAAATATGTTCAGGAAGTCGTGATTTGGGGTAACTAATTATTTCTCCCTCACCTCTTGACAGGTCTTCATAACCACAGCTGTGCGAGAAATGAGGTCAGCAGCCTGCTGACGGACTTTGGCTGACTTATTGTTTAGACGCCACAGAACAGTACCACAGATCTGAGGCAGGTAGGGCTTAACTCGCTTGCCCAGAGCATTCACCACTGTTCCGAAACCGTTCAGCATCACAGAGTCCTGGTGGAATGAATCAATATCACCAATTCAAATACAGACCAGCCATTCCAAAAAAAACAACCCCCTCCACAAAAAAAAAAAAAAAAAATTTCTATACTTTGTAACTCACCTCAGTGGTCTGTTCTTGGAAAGCATACAAGATGCCATCAATAAGCTGCTCCTCCAGTTTGTGGTCAATGTCTGCTGCACCCAGGTTACCCATGATCTTCTCTATCGTTTCCATCACCATCTTTCTGTACTGCTCCGCTTCATCCTTCAAGTCATCCACGATTCTTGAGATGATTTCTGCTGCACCAACTTTGTTGGCCAGCTCTACTGTAGTGTCTACCAACTAAAGGAAAAAGAAAAGTGGCAAAGCATAGAATAAACAAGAGCCATAAGGCATTGCTGAAAAAGCTAACAAGTTCAATAACCCCTCACCAGAAGCACAACTTCAGCCTACCTGTCTATAGTTACGTCTGTCCAAGGCCATACGGTGCTGCCAGAAGTGTTTAAAGAAAGGGGGCAGAATCTCTGTTTTGATGTAGTTGGCCTCCACACCATCTGTTCCACAGCACTGCTTCACCACCTGAAAGAGACAGAAAAGTGTGACTTGGTTCTATAAGATTATACAATACAATGCATTAAAATATAGTCATACTCTAATGTAATAAGTTCACCTAACCTTCAGGACAATCTTCTTCATTTCCTCATCTGGAGATTGGAACTCTCGAATGAGGATAAGCATCACTTCCCTTGTGTAGTAGTTGGCATACTCAGCATCCATAAGAGGAATCAAGTATCCAATGGCTTTTAAGAAAGCAGCCAGACCCTGAATAAATGCAAACGCAAATATTGGTTGTGTTCTTTTTACCTCGACAATTACTAAACCAGAGTATAATAAGCATCATCGCTCATAAACCTGTTTAGATCATGCTCACCTTGCCTCTGTGTTGTCTGATACCCTTCCAAAGGGGCTTTAGCACAGAGTCAAAAGACTCGATACCATAGGGTGTGGCAGCCTCTGCAAGAGCAGCAATAGCCAAAGCACTGATGGTTCGCACCTTCTGCTGCTCATCCACAAGACCTGTAAGTATAAATACAGGTAATTAACACACGTGTGTGTGTGTGTGTGTGTGTGTATATATATATATATATATATGATTCTATTTTAATTTTACATTACTAACGATACCACATACTGACCATGTTCGATAATCTCCACCAAGCTGCGGAGATGAGGCAAGATGGCACAACCCATGAGGATGGCAATCTGCTGCACAATTTTAATGCCTGTGTGCCGAGCCTGCCACGACTTCTTGCTCTTGCACACAGCTTTGAGGAAAGGCAGGAGGGAAGGAATACCCAAAGCAGACGCCACAACAGCAAAGGCACGAGCTGTTGTGTTTCTCACATACTCGTCCATGTTGTCAATGTCAGGCCTCATTGTGGAGATCATAGTGGCCAGACCAGCAGCCTGTTTAAGGAGAAGAAGAAGAAAAATTTTTTTTTTTAATTTTTTAAAAATTAAAAAAGAAAAAAAGGTTGTTGGTTTTTGTCAACATCCAAATGAAACACTTAATCATCACTGGTATATGCATCATCAATTTTTGCTCACCTTTGCCAAGTTAGAGATAATCTCTCTGCCTTCTACCCTAGCATAGTAATCTTCATCAATTAGCAAGGGCTCAATCACCACGAGGATCTAGAGGAATAAGACATAAATGAGACAATGTTCATACATAAAGAATAACTCCTATGCAATTAGTATTCGGATAAGATAAGATGCTATAGACTCACCTTGTGGACATAAGGTCGAACCAAGTCGTCCAGTTTGTACAAGATGCGGTCAATGACCTTCACCAACAGATGGCGCTCCTGATCTTCAAGAGTAGGAGACATAAGCAGGGGCAGAATCTGATTGAAAAGAGGCCCAGCACCAAATTCCCTGGCCTTGTCTGTGATTTGCCTGAGAGCAGCCTAAAAGGAGAGCAGAGATGGTTAGAGAAGTTCCTGGTTAGCTGAGTTGATAAAAGAATGCGGAATCACTACAGTTCAGCACATGCCAAGTTACATACCTTCCTCATGGGAGGAGTGCCATTTTTTATTTTCAGCAGCAGCTTCATGATCTTGCGCTCCTTTTGCTCCTCTGGACTCAGAGTGGACTCATCCACCTCCACCTGAAAGAGACAAAATAATCCTTTATTCCTCAAAACAATCAAACTCTAAAAGGAATTATTGTTCATATAATCTCAATCTCACCATATAATCTCAAATATTGTTCAAGAATCTCACCAGAAGTTTGTCAAAGTACTGGATGTCATCTGGTTTTAGGAAAGGCAGGTTGCCAGATGGCTGGTCATTCATCTGTTTGGTGGTTCGGTCTTCAGTCTGCATGTGGAAGCCAGTCATGCCGCCCATGGGAGTTGGGGTGGCAGTTAACTTACGGGCAGGGGTGCGGATAGGCACATAGCCTGCTGGTGGGGGGAGCACCTGGTGGTAAAGTAACAAAAAAACTTGTTAATGATCATGTTAACTATTTTAAATGATATTTACCATTTCTATAACAAATTGGAAAAATCCACAGCATGCCTTGTAGCCTTCTGGAAACATAGCGTCCAGCTCCTCATCAGTCAGGGGACGGTTCCGCTCATCAATCTCTCTCTCCCAGCGCCATGCTTGAAGCTGCTCGGGAGTCATACTCATCAAATGACCTGGGGGGGGGGGGGGGGGACAAGCCATTATATGCAACCTGTGCATGCCTCTACAGATGCCTAAAAATATACACTTTTCCGGAACAGTAGTACCTGGAGTGGGTGTGGCCATATTCATAGCTGGTGTGCCAATAGGGGTCTTTCCAGGGGTGAGCAGAGGAGTGGAGGAGCCCATCTGACTGGCAGGAGTCTCATCCCAACGGGACTTTCTTTTGCTTGCTCCAGGAGTTGGGGTCTCTCCCACAGACTCATCCCCTCTGTCTGTACGAGGAGTCTCAGCCCAGCCACTGCCATGGCCAGGTGTCTCTAAAAAAAGGGAAGAGGGCAGTTTAAAATAAGATTAATACATAACTATTTATTGATTTGTTTAATTCGTCTTCATTTTGTCGATTTCAGACTAATTACAAACCTCTTTCTGTCTTTGGTGTCTCGTCCCAGCGGTTTTTGCGCACACTGGACGTGGCACCACCATGGCCGGGTGTGGCGTGCCCAGGGGTGTCTCGGCCAGGCGTTGCAGCGCCAGCAGGTGTGTGGCTGGGTGTGGGGTCCCACATGCGTGTACTGGGGGTGGCTCCAGGAGTCTCACTACCCTTGGGACGACCAGGCGTCTCATCCCAGCGACTGTTTGAAGGTGTGTGTCCAGGTGTGTGTCCTGGTGTCTGGAGAGGAAAAATTAAGATTAAGCTTTATTAAGCAAGAATTATAGTATTTTAGAAACTCAACCTAAAATCTCTTCCAAAAAAAGGAACACTGATTTGGAAAGAGAAGGGAAAGGGAGAAAAAAAAAAAAAAAAAAAAAAAAAAAAAACAATCCTAGTTACTCTAAATTACCTCCCCACCATTAACCAAACTTTTAAGTTAGATATACCTCTACTGAGCTATCTGCCTGATCCCAACTGGACACTTTTTTTGGAGTGGCGTTTGGGGTCTGGTCAGCAGTCTGGTCCCACCGACGCTTGCGTTTGGGAGCAGCAGCTTGAGACGCAGCAGAGCCATTGACTGCTTTCAGGTCACCTGATTTTGCCTTTTCAGCCATCTGCAGCCTGATTTCTCTCTGTACAAAAGATAGAAAACACCTTGATAAAACCTTCTTGATATTTGCTTACAGGTGTAGCACTAAGAAAACAACGAGGCTTCAAGGTTAAAGAGGTTAGCAGGTTTTGTATACCTCTTCTTTAGAAAGATGCTGCTCCTTCATCACATCCATATACGACCTGGCAGGCATCTTGGGATCTGGCGTTTTGCCCCCTGCGCAAAAGAGCACCAACAAAATGCAAGACAGTTAGCCAGGCACATGCTACCACCAGCACTTCCTCACATTGCAAACAGTCAACTGGCCCTCATTCTACTCCACAGAAATCTTTTACTTAATGTCCTCTGACATAACAGGTTGCATCACAAAACAGCCTAACATTAACACACTCCTAACATTCAAAGTTTAAAAACAGGCAGGTACATAGTGGTTTATGATAAGGAGAGGATATAGCCATCAATGTTGCAGGGTCCTGGGCTGTGCTCTCCAGAATACGTACACTTTCAGTGCCAAGGGTCCATCTGCAGTCAGACTTCAACCGGCAGAAAAGAAGCCTAGAAAATTGCTCTTTACCATTAGTAACACTTTGGAAAATGGTTTGAAGTCACACACAACAGTATAGCACCTGTGCTGCCCTTGCCACTCACTGTACTCAAACCTCATATAAAACTACAGCTCTAATTAGAATTACAAAGCAATATTAATGAAGTGTAAAGCTAGATTTGTACCATTAGGGCAATGGATAAAATTGTGTTAAAAGCTCCTGTGTGCATTTTAAGGAGGTAGATTTGGATATCTTGACCTTGAAATTTTTTTTGTTGTTAAAATAAATTTAAACAAAAATAGGATGAGTTGGGCAAAATAAATTAGCAATGACAAAAATGGGGAGGGAAGAGGTTGGGAGGAAGTTTGCATGATTACTAGATCAGAACTTTGGGTACAGAGAGCTGTTGAAACCATGTCCCCCCCACCCCACCCCACCCCACAAAATATTCCTAAATCTGATAAACTCTCTTCTCTTTGTTCACCATAACCTACACAGGATGAGGTGCTGCACCCTTAAGAGAGTGCAGACAGGACTGGCATAGCAGTACTGCTGTAGGAGAGAAATTAAGCACAGTTAGTATGGGGCTGTGGAGTGTTTGTACACAGATTCTTTAAGATATATTTCTATTTTAAAGATAAAATAGAAATATATTTACACAACACTTATATAGAGGATGTTCCTGTTTGAAATTTGCTACATGCAAGGTGATTTATCCAGTGGATACCTGAATTCCTAAGCTGACCACTTTCCTGGCTACATACAATTGAAAAATTTCTCCATGTGAAGTTATTAACTGGTGCTTACAAGTTTACTTCATACACACTTTCCGCTCTTTTTAACCATCAGTTTATTAGCAATGAATTAAATACGCAACTACAATGCTACCGAGCAACACCAAATGCTTTACAGTTAAATGGTGTTAAATGCAATGCAGCGCTTTCAAAAATAGATGCGTCTAAAATGGGCAATTTAAAGCTTGCTATTATAGTAAACTGCCACCAGTCTGGTTGTCTGGTAGAAAAACACCGATTTGTTCACCTCGAGTTTTAAATAACCAATCAACAACGTTAGCTTCCATAGAATTTCCAGTGAGCTCTTCCTTTCAACGGTGTATTGTTTCTACTTAATAAGGTGCTACCTAAATATATGCAAATTAAGGATGGTTTTCTGACAAGTAATTACTCTAATTTCTAGAGATCTCATGTTTTGACTGCCTTCATGGCTATTTAAAACACTTCCGTATACGTAATAATCCATTAACCCTTCGAAAGACACACCTACCTGTAACCTGTCTGGTTGGGTCTACAGACTTTAAAAACAACACCACCCAACGAACAGTTCCCACAGACACACAGCACCCCTAATCCTCTGTAATATCCCATACTCAGAACTGCCCAATTTGTCTGTAAATATGTGATCTTTATAACTGGAAAAGGGTTGTGTAAACATTTTTTAAGTCTGGGAGAGCACAATGTTGGGTAGTGTTCGAAGGGTTAAGCAGCAAAACGGCTGATCTGGACCAGCGGTGATGAACGTGTGGACCAACAGTGCACTGATCAGTACGGACATAGATGGGGCTATGAAGTCAAATGATGGGGTCATATTTACCGTCTGCAAAAGGGTCGTGACGCTCAGGAGAGATGATCATCTTTTGCCTGCGTCGCTTGTATTCATCTTCACGATCGGAGATCTTCTGTGGCCGGTGCTCGGCAAAAGGATCATACTGTAGAGGAAGAGAAACTGACTGTCAGTACATTTTAAACAGTTTTACAACAGGCTGCTACTGTTAATACACACACACACACACACACACACACACACACACACACACACACACCCCAGTGGAAGTCTGCCAACTAAGCATTACATTTTTGGTTTTCTAAATCAGATTATGATTTGAAGGACATTTAGTTTCAAATATGTTCATGTGAACACAGAGACCAGACCAGTGGCTGTAAATGACATTTTTTTTAACAGAATATTAAAAAACAGCTATTTCTGCAACAACACTAGGCAGGTTTGTGGAAGCTTCAAAAGCCTCAGTATACTTAATGCGGACACGTCTTTGAGGGTTGTGCGATGACGAAACCACCCGAAGAAGATGCAAGTTCAAACACTCTCTGATTTTTTGTTTTGGTCTTCACATATGAACGTGAAATCACAGGCGTTGTCGCATAGAGCATTCAGCCACAGGATTTGCCTGGATGGTGTGTATGTGACAAATACAATACAAGATGCCCATTTGCGCCACAATTCCATCATACTGTTTGTGGAAGCCAGCTGGATGCCTTTTCTGAGTGAAGTATGCTGAAGCTTTAATTGTTCACTATAAAGCTTTCTTGTTTTGATAAATTTGTTGTATTGGAGTTTTAGACTACAGGGTGTCCGAGAAGTTTCTACACACAGAGGAAATAATTTTTTTTTAAAAAATATAAATAAATAAATAAATAAATAAATATACACACACACACACACACACACATATATATACACACACACACATATATATACATACATACACACACATATGTATGTGTGTGTATATATATATATATATATATATATATATATATATATATATATATATATATATATATATATATATATATATACACACACACACACACACACACACACACACACACACACTATATTATATTTTATATATATATATATATATATATATATATATATATATATAGTTAAAGCCCAAAATGTTGAAAATAGCATGATGTTAAATTTTGATTATATTGTTCATCCATACTGTGGAACATTATACAAAAAAAAAAGCTGAAAGGCTATGTTCACAACAGTGGCTATTTAAAAACAGATAAATAAATAAAAAAATTAATAAATTACAGAAAGGAGAGCATATCAAGTACCTGCTCATCTGATTGAGGAATGGAATTGAGTATTGCCACCGGAGCATGATACCCCGGTTTCTTCTGGCCAAGCAGAGTTGTAGAAGAGTCTTCCTCATCATCCTAATAGAGAGAGAGAGAGAGAGAGAGAGAGAGAGAGAGAGACTGTTTCAGTCTTGCAGTCCTGCACTATTCCAAAATCAAATATACTCAAGAAGTAAAAGTCAAAGTGATCAGATTTTATAAACTTTTAAGATGCCACCACAAGTCCAGCCACTCTGCCTCAGTCATCACCTGGACATGTAAATTACAACATAAGCGTGAAAGACTGCAACACTTACATCCTCCTGCTCATTGGCAGCAATAGACGTGACATATCCAGCAAAACGACTGTCGCTCCCTCCGTAGATCTCCTGGTCGTAGTAGCCGGTAGAATCGAGGCCGACACCCTGATCTCCCTCCTCCTGCAGCGCCGCCTTCATGCCCTGGATCTCCAGGATCTGCGCCTCGATATCTGAACACCACAAACACAACATCCGTTTAAAACATACACGGCGGACGCTGTAAGCTGCATAAAATAACACAGCACAATACCAGACATGAACACAGAAGATGTGAGGCAATGCAACAGGTCATGGTGGGGAAAGCGGCATCATAATGTGACATGCCGTGCTTGTTGTGTTAGCATGTTAGCTGTTTGTATGTGATTTCACAGTAAAAAAAAAAAAATTTAATTCAAATGCTTCGCATAAAAGTAGGGATTCGTTTGACACAAATATGCGTGCTGACAGGCTTCAAAACTCGCAGGAACAAGCGTTTAGACACAACGCTGTACATTCACAAGCACTCTCTTATTTAATGTTTATAGTGAGCTAGCGCCATTTTGAGAAACCAGTTAGCACGCTAGCTAACACCAAACAGAGATACGGAGTTACTCGCGCTGCTCTTTCTGTGGAGAACAAAAAGCAAAAGACCAGACTAAAAGGGGTTCTTTCAAGACACGAGTCGTAATTTAAACGTGGTGTTTTGTTTTTTTTTTAAACAAAGAATCTGTGAGAAACCTGAAGTGGTTTCTGAAATGCGCAATACCCGAAAGGCCAAAGCCAGGCGCCATCTTCTTTTCATGCTGCACTCAGCCGCAACACTGCGACTCCACACGCTACGCATTAATTAATCAAACCAAGAACGTGTCCTAATAAATACACGCACACGCTTAGGTTTTACTGGTATAACAATCACTTCCAAATACACTCACCTTCGTGTGTTTTGGCGATCTTCGCCATGTTTCTCTGTATGTGTGTACGCGGATCAGTCCCGGAAGGCCTTCAGGGTCTCCTATGTTACACAACCACGCATGCGCAGTAAAAAACCTGGGCGTAAACAACGGCTACATCACAAATCGCCGGATATTAGACTGTAGTATGAAGTTTACTACTTAAAGCCATTGTTTTATTACCCTGTATATTTGATTTGTATATGAAAGAGACATGAGAAATTCAGACAATAATTATAAACCCTAAACAGATAATAAACTGACACACACACAAAAAAAAAAAAAATCTGAAAATAATAATTGTTTATCTGTATAACTTTTATAAGAAATGAAGCAGAGGTGGATTTGGGATTCCTGCCAGTATACACAAAGGAAGCACTGACAGAAGATCTAATGTTAGTCTCTAAAATGTAAGCTTAGTAGTAATATGATAAATTAGTCAAGAGGCGGTTTGACAGTAATTCAGCCCTCACTATACAGGTGCATCTCAATAAATTAGAATGTCGTGGAAAAGTTCATTTATTTCAGTAATTCAACTCAAATTGTGAAACTCGTGTATTAAATAAATTCAATGCACACAGACTGAAGTAGTTTAAGTCTTTGGTTCTTTTAATTGTGATGATTTTGGCTCACATTTAACAAAAACCCACCAATTCACTATCTCAACAAATTAGAATATGGTGACATGCCGATCAGCTAATCAGTTCAAAACACCTGCAAAGATTTCCTGAGCCTTCAAAATGGTCTCTCAGTTTGGTTCACTAGGTAAGTCACAAGCATTCATTGCCAGAGAAGCTGGCTGTTCACAGAGTGCTGTATCCAAGCATGTTAACAGAAAGTTGAGTGGAAGGAAAAAGTGTGGAAGAAAAAGATGCACAACCAACCGAGAGAACCGCAGCCTTATGAGGATTGTCAAGCAAAATCGATTCAAGAATTTGAGTGAACTTCACAAGGAATGGACTGAGGCTGGGGTCAAGGCATCAAGAGCCACCACACACAGACGTGTCAAGGAATTTGGCTACAGTTGTATTCCTCTTGTTAAGCCACTCCTGAACCACAGACAACGTCAGAGGCGTCTTACCTGGGCTAAGGAGAAGAAGAACTGGACTGTTGCCCAGTGGTCCAAAGTCCTCTTTTCAGATGAGAGCAAGTTTTGTATTTCATTTGGAAACCAAGGTCCTAGAGTCTGGAGGAAGGGTGGAGAAGCTCATAGCCCAAGTTGCTTGAAGTCCAGTGTTCAGTTTCCACAGTCTGTGATGATTTGGGGTGCAATGTCATCTGCTGGTGTTGGTCCATTGTGTTTTTTGAAAACCAAAGTCACTGTACCCGTTTACCAAGAAATTTTGGCGCACTTCATGCTTCCTTCTGCTGACCAGCTTTTTGAAGATGCTGATTTCATTTTCCAGCAGGATTTGGCACCTGCCCACACTGCCAAAAGCACCAAAAGTTGGTTAAATGACCATGGTGTTGGTGTGCTTGACTGGCCAGCAAACTCACCACACCTAGACCCCATAGAGAATCTATGGGGTATTGTCAAGAGGAAAATGAGAAACAAGAGACCAAAAAATGCAGATGAGCTGAAGGCCACTGTCAAAGAAACCTGGGCTTCCATACCACCTCAGCAGTGCCACAAACTGATCACCTCCATGCCACGCCGAATTGAGGCAGTAATTAAAGCAAAAGGAGCCTCTACCAAGTATTGAGTACATGTACAGTAAATGAACATACTTTCCAGAAGGCCAACAATTCACTAAAAATGTTTTTTTATTGGTCTTATGAAGTATTCTAATTTGTTGAGATAGTGAATTGGTGGGTTTTTGTTAAATGTGAGCCAAAATCATCACAATTAAAAGAACCAAAGACTTAAACTACTTCAGTCTGTGTGCACTGAATTTATTTAATACACGAGTTTCACAATTTGAGTTGAATTACTGAAATAAATGAACTTTTCCATGACATTCTAATTTATTGAGATGCACCTGTATGTTGCCAAAAATAGCAGATGGTTAACCCTGTATGGCTTAATGTCACCCTGATGTTCTGTATCACCCTGTATTAATCACAGACAGCCCAACTCTCCCGGAAGTTCCGGGAGTCTCCCGCATTTTAATAGCGGCTGCTTGATGCAAATTATATACAATATCCTGGAAATAGATTTTTTTTTTTTTTTTTTTGAGAGAGAGAGAGAGAGAGAGAGAGAGTTCAGTGGTAATTTCTAATGGTAGGCTATGGTGGACCAAACCTGCAGAAATTAAAAATAAATAAATAGATAAATAAATAAATACATGTAATAATTGGGGGAAAAAAATTAAGGAATACATGACTTCATAAAACAAATATAATTAATTTTAAATTAAATTTAATCCTAAATTTATTTTTGTATTACTTTTTTCTTCATTTATTATTTTCTGTATTTTTTATTTATTTATTTGTTTATTCTTTTATTTATTTTTTTCATTTATTTTTATATTTATTTGTTTGTGCGTTTATTTATTTTTTTATATTTATTTAGTTATTCCCGCATGTATTTATTTCCATATTTATTTATTTCGACAATTATTTATTTTTACTTTTCCGCGTGCAACATGGAAATGAGGGAGGCGGTCCTTGTGCAGCTCCAGTGCCTCATCGGGTTGAGAGCTCACGTATAAGTTAAAAAGACTATAAGGCTACCAGGAGCTGCTTACCTTAAACCATCCTATTCCGGATAGTTCTTTCACATACACCAAAAAACTTAGCAGTGTTTCCAGCAGTTTGACCAGTGAGAGATAAGTTTCAATAGTACTTATAGGAAGCAAATAAGATGGACGTCCCACCTTATTTGCTTCCTATAAACAAGTTTGAAATGAGTTTTTCAGTTTGGTTTGTCTGTAATCACCAGGGGCTGTGAATATCACCTGGATGCCTGCCGGTGCACATGCGCACACATGCCGACATCTTGTACAAAGTCAAAAAGTGACCATATGATGTAACATTTGATATATGTAAATACCAATGTCATAGAACTGGATCACTTTTTCTGTTGGGCATATATGAGTCATATTCAACTCTGGCTTTAGCGACATTTGGAAACTCTACTATTCTGCATGCACTGATGGCGGTCTCCAAATAGGCTGTGACATCCACCCTTAAAATGGTGGCAGCAAAAATTGGACTGGATGCTGATATGCACCTTCGGCTTTGTGAAAGGATTTCACAAAGTATTTAACTGTTTCATAGTGAAAAGACTATACTGATATGGTTAAAGGATGTTTTGGACCATCTGCCTTACTGAGCCAGGGCTTCATGACATGCATCAACATGACAAATTACAAGCAGATTGGCCTAAGCTGCATGCCTACTGTTGACACTTGCATCATGGTTTCACCAGACAAAGCACATGTAAGCTGCCCAAGCACCAAATGCAGATGTACTAATGACATCCTGGTGAGGTCTTACGACATTGCCTTGCATATTGTGCATACATGTTTTGTTATTCATTCTTCTGTATGCATTGGAACAATCGCTCCAATCTGCAGTTTTCAACCCCTCTGTGACAGAGACGATTAAAACCTCACTTTTGGCAGTGGGAACCCTAGGCCAGGATGTAGGGCGGGTCTCCATTAATCTGGTTCCTGGAGGGCATCAGCTGTGTCTCTGCACCATGAGACACATGTAAATCAACCATGTGAAACCTACCCTATGTGACAGAGTTGCTCCTTAGACCTGAGGCCAAAAAAATCCCAGAGAGAAGGGCACAGGCTTCAGAAACTAGAAACCAGCACAACCAAACTGACTAGCCACATGGGACCCTCAAATTATCAGAATAAGGGGGTCAGAACATACTTCCTAGTTCAGTAGAAAGGTGGTGCTTTCTGTTAGATTCTAGATTTGAGAGGGCTGATCTGGTTCCTAAAAAGCCACATGGCCACATGTTAACGCGATCAGATGTTATTCATATTGTAGAGCCACAGACTGGTTCATGCATAGTTTCATGTCACATCAACCCAGAACACAGATGTTTTCTGAGGGTTGTCTTCAAAAGACAGGCATTCCAATTCACAGTAATACACTTTGGCTTCTCTCTAGCACCACTGGTATTCTTGAGCTAGCCCTGTACCCAATAATGGCCAGAGGAATAGGAATGCTGTTGTATTTGGGAGGTAGTCTCCTATGTGCCCCCACCAAGGAGCAGGGCATTCAGGTCACATCCAAACATTATGGTGCTTGGTCTCATTGTGAACTTGGAAAAGAGCTCCCAAATACTGAATCTGAGGAGGCTAATATCACTAACTGCAGCTGTAACAGTAGTTGCCTTAGGCCTATTGGAATTAAAGAACTTTCAGAAGTGGGTTATCAGCCTGTGGCTAAACCCCAATTACCCTAGACAAAGAATTAATCAATCAGACCACAGAGTCCTCCATGTTGCACCAAAGTGTCCTGCCAGACCTTGATTTCCACTACTTAATTTCTCCCCAAATAAATCTGCTGTCCCATATGGACAGAAAGATTTGGCACCCTCAGCCAGTTTACCTGCACCTGTGGGGCTGGCCCTTCAGAGTAAAGTGCAGGTTGAGGACTGAGAAAAGCAAAATGATTATGGGAAATAGATGTGGGCAGTAGGGATGGTGAGGATCCTGCAGCCACCCCTGACCTTCAGGATTGCTTGCAGAACTGCAAATGCAGCTACAATACAAGTCCCTGTGTATGAACGGTTACTATAGGAATAATAATATTCAGATCTGTGCTGATATAGAAAAGTAATCAACACTTTCTGTTTTGAGAACGCAGCTATGCTGTGGATGGATATAATGAAACAACACACAATTTCTGTTAAATGAAAACAATATTTGACTATCATTCATAGCTTGTACCACTTGTATGCTTCTTAAAATTCCATCACCCCCAGTGTAAAACACCTACTCACAGAACTGGCCTTGTTCATAAGTTGACCTTGTGGCTAGAGTGACCTTGTGGTTGAAACCTCTGGGTTTCTGCTCAAAGTCATATCACCTCGTTTTATGAACCAATTGACCGATCTTCTATGAGGGGGAACCTGGTGAGCGTTCAATGTCATTCCGAGCGCCAGCGCTCTTTGGACCGGATGGAAGTGATTTGGCCATCGTTTCTTCATCTGTCAGGGATGAAAGACATGAGGAGCTCACCTGGCTGAACAGAGACTCGCCCAATGGGTGAAGAAGTATCTGGGCGTCAACCCCTTCTTGAGGGCAGCTGTCATCTCTAAACATCTCTTGAATAGTAAATAGTGGCACCAGAACAGAAGGAAACGTCTGTTTATAGTTAACCATCATACATACATACATACATACACAGTACAGTGGTTTAAACAAAGTCGGCATGCAAAGAAAGGTGACGGGTTTACACGTTGAGTACAAATCCGCTGCTAAATAATGTAGAATGTATGTGCGACTTTCATTTGTTGATACAAATTAAGACGTTAATATAGTGCGTTTTATATTTTCGTCTTAATTTCATGAACTTCACTTTAATATTACAGCTTTGACACTACGTCCTCTACGGATTTAACTCTAACCTTTTGTAGATATGCGTTTTGGGTCGCTCAGTCTGGGCAACTCTATCCCACATCCCGTGACATTTCTGCGCACGTCATCATTTACAAACATGAAAGGGGTAACGTGACGGACGGAACATTTCAACCAATAAGCAGCGAGCTACACGTTCGTACCGTCCAATAGCATTATGAATATTATTGGGCGAGACCCTAAGAGGGGGCGGGCTCTGGTATCGGAAAAAGTGTAGTTCGCAAGGGGGAGAGGTGAAAGAAAAAAAAAAAAAAGAAAAAGCTGAAGTGAAGATGGCGAGAGGTTCCCGGTGTTTGCGGAGAGCGGTAGCGGAGTGTATTAAACAGTTACCGTTCACGGCTACTCGAGAAACACCGGGCAGGAATGGAGTCAGGTAACACAAGCAAACACTACCGGAAACTATACACATTTCCGCACTTGCATTGTAGCGATTAAAGCGTCGTTAGCTGGTTACAGTAGCCTTCGGCTAAGTTATCTAGCGTTAGCTAGTTATGTAGCGCACTGTTTAATGATGGCAGCGAGCCAGCTAACTTTACCGGGATCACATTCACTGCTTGTTTTTTTGTTTTGTTTCGTCGTTAGTCAACTTGTAAACCATATAACCAACATAATTAACTTTCTTAGACGCGCTGAAGAGAAACTAGCTGCTTAGCTCAGCTACATATCTGTGGCTAGTGCTAGTAATTTTGACCAGCTGTTGCTTTGGGCAAACCCTGACTGCTGTATCTGCTTCTGATGAACTTCAAATCGGCGAACATCTATGTCAGCTGATTAGTCATTAGTTTTGGTTTACCAGTATCATTGCAAATAAATAGCAAGCGTCTAGATTAGACATCGATTTTCTCTCATGTCCTTGAGTAGTCCGCCGTCAGGCTATTGTTCTTTTTGCAGCGAATGTTTTGTCTTTGTTTCGTTGGAAGCGTTTCTTTGGGAACGTTTTCTTTTAAACACTTGGTATATATATATATATATATATATATATATATATATATATATATATATATATATATATCTGGTTTACGTCAGAAATCTTGACAGCCGTGTAATTTGACGGATAGTATGCCGGCATATTCAAGCATTTAAAGCTTTCGTTTTAAACCTCCGCGTCTGACGTAACGTGGGGACAGTGACGTCATGCCTAGTGATACCCGAGACTTCCTAGTGTCTCAGTGTATCAGCTGCCTTTTCTGCCCAGCCACAGGGACACGGTGTACCTACAACACAGGGGCAGGCAGCGCCGTCCGGCACGAAACACTCGACCGCTGTCCAAAGTCCAGAACGTGTCCTCTAGTAGTGACACTTTCGTCATACTTTTCCCGTGAGCATCACATCTAGGTTTAAACAAGCGAGACCATCGTCGTAATGACGACGCGCACTTGTTCTGAGTGAAGTGTTTTAAATAGCTGGCGAGTGGTTAAAAGCCTTCCAGTAGTTGACCTGTCTCCTTGACGTGATACGGTATTTCAGATCAGATCTATGTAATACCCAGCAGGTCCTGTATCTCATCTGAATCTAGTATTAGCTGGTGACCATGGAGTGATTATTTATTTATTTGTTTGTTTGGTTTTTTTGGGTACACCTTTCTGGCCACGAGCTTCAGAATCTTAGGAAGTTGTAATCTGATCGGCTGTCACTACATCCACGTACACGCACTCCTATGATCACTGTGACATAATGAGCCAGGATGTACAGAACTAATGAGTAAAACTACTCGTACTTAATTTTGTGTTTATTATTTATAACATATGCTCTATGTTATAAATATACTCGTGCGTTACACATTTTCCACGGCCTCTGTATCATGTTTTCGCAGATATTCGCCTCGACATATTCTTACTGGCTCCTGACTTTTCAGACCCTGTATTTGTAGGATTGAAGAAAAAAAGTTAATGGTGTCCTGTGATTAAAACTTTATTCGAGGTGTTAAGAGATTTGTTTTAGACAGTGAGTAAACACAGTGAGTAAACACAGTGAGTAAACGAGAAAATCCCGCATGTTTGCTGAGAGGCTTTTGTGTACGCAGGTCAGTGATGGCAAAAAGGACCCTGGGGAGACAAGGGTGCCGTAAAACTTCACATCCACAAAAGAGGTCATCCATTTTCTGCTAATAGAAACTTTAATTTAGTAGAAACATTTTTCTTTAGTTTAGTGGTTTCGTAGGTTTGTAGCACTATTTATTTATATGACACTTTTAACAGTGGACGTTGTTACAAAATAGTTTTACCGAATTCCTGATGTAAGTCGATGTAAGGTAAATCGATGGAAGGTCGTGAGTTCAAATCTCAGCACCGCCAAGCTGCCGCTGTTGGGCACTTGAGCAAGGCCCTTAACCCTCAACTGCTCCTTGGGCGCCGCAGCAAAAATGGCTGCCCACTGCTCCGGGTGTGTTCACAGTTTGTAGTGTGTGTGTGTTCACTACTCACAACTCCTAGTGTGTGTGCACTAACTTGGATGGGTTAAATGCAGAGGACAAATTCCAAGTATGGGTTACCATACATTGGCTTTCACTTTAAATATAGATTTAGATATTTGAGACGGTAATGATTTACTGGTGGTGTTTATGACCTGCTTCATCCCTCCCTGGTTTTGTCTGTCTGTGATTTTGAGACTCAGAGGACAAATAAATATGTGATAAGTGATCACACTCCTGACATTATTATTATTATTATTATTATTATTATTATTATTATTATTATTATTTGCCTCCTGATCACATTGGAATTTGTCCAACATTTTGTTATAGGTCATAAGGCCTATCAGTTACAGTCATCTCATTATATCTTCCTTTCTTCTGCTTTTCAGTATCGAGTGACTCGTAGCTTGACTCGAGTTGTTCTGATGTCATGTGCACAGCCATGTGACCAGAGGCATGTCAATAAAGAGCAATTTAACAGCTATATCATTAAAGAACTTCTTAGTGTGTTACTGTGTACATTATAAACAGCTTTTCTATCGTATATTTACATTTTGATCACCTTGTTGCCTAAAAGCAGCATGTAGTCACCTCAGCATCTGAGATTAAATGATGGGGTGGTATTTTTTTTTTATTTATTCTTTTTTTTTTTTTTTTTTAAGTGTAAATAAACTAAATGCTAAGAGATTTTAGTGTAAACATATTACACTATATTAGTGATTTCTTTGCAAACCTGATGACTCTAGATTAGATTAACCCTACACTGACATTGTGGTACTTACTTTAGTGCAGCACACAGTAGGAGAACATAGAAATATCCTAACATACAGGCTACAAAGGCCATAAAAGCTATTAGCTTCTGGGGAAGCATAGAGTAGCAATGTTTGTGGTGGTGTTTTTCATTAAGTCAAAGATGATATGATTAACTATAAGGGTTGAAATGCAGCAGCCAAACCTCACCGAGCACAGTACAGACCAACAACAGGCCAAATGTAAGTAGGGAAGTGATTACGGAGTTAGCAGCTAAGCGTCTCGTAGCTCAAAGGCCTGGGAAACGGTTATAAAGATGGACAGATTTGGAGGCTGTGAGAGGAAGACGATTCCCCTTTCAGGAGACACATCAAATGTTCAGCTGGAGGAACAGTGAGCAAGCCAGGGTGGGGGTGGAGAGGCAGTGGGTGGGTTGTTAGGGAAGGAGATCATTGGACAGAAAAGAAGGAGCAAGGTTTTTTGTTGTTGTTGTTGTTGTTTTTTTAGTAAGGAGAAGCATTTTAAAATAAATGTCTTGCTTTATGGGACAGCAGTCATTGATATGGTGTTTGTGAAATACTTTTAGGGAATATAATGGATACAGGATTTGGAAAGGACTGATATACTGTGTATTGAACCCATAATCAGCATGTCAGTTAATGAGAATGATACAGAGCCCTGGAGAGGGCATTACATTTGTGTGTTTTTGTGTGTGTGTGTGTGTGTGTGTGTGTGTATACAGTGCAAACCATTTTAATTTGATATTTTACTTTAATATGAATAAAACCTGAATTTGGAATGCATATGCACAATTTACTTTATTTGTGCTGTTTACTTTTTTTGAGTCATTTATACCTAGATTGCAACTGAAAAAAAAAAAAAAAAACAAGTCTGTGATTTTATGAATAAAGCATTTTATGATTCACGTCTGTGGATGTTGGTGGACGTCCACGTCTCGGTTGGTCCACAACACTTCCAGTCTGTCCGATTTTTTTATTTTTTTTTAATGAGTTGTTTCCAGCCATGAGAATGATTTCAATACATTCTTCTTTTGTCAAAGGCTTTCTTAAAGGCTGTCCGGGGGGGGGGGGGGTATAATAGAAACATGGTATGAAAAATCTTATTAATTTCCCCTGTGTATGGAGAGTTTTGGGACACCCTGTAGATTCCTCTACAGTAATGCAATGTGAGACAATAGCAAAATGTCTCGGTACATTTCCATTAAACATCCCCAAGCCAAAGCAAATTTTATTTACAAATGATCTGTCCTGATTGTAACCTGCTCGGTCATTTTATTCTTTAGGTCATGAGCATGTTTTCTTTAACAATTTTCATAGTTCAATATCTCACAGTAGTAAATGGAGAGCAGGAGAAAGTAAATCATGCTCGTGCATATGTATAAGCTTTTAAGAGTGTAATGTAAGCTTGTTTTCATTGATTAAGCCTGCTGTTATCTTGGACAAGTTATCTTGGCGGTCTGACAACAGCTTTGATCAACAGAAAATTCCAGGATCCTGTCAATAATCCAATCCATCTGACAAAGAACGGCTTCAGATCGGCTGATAAGCGATATTGTTGCGTCTCTAAAGACTACCTCTTTAGTCCTGCTGAGATTAGGAAAAAAATCAAGAACATTTGATAATGATTCTACGGTTTTACTTACTGTGTGAAAAGCATTATGATCAGTTTCTCATCACTGGCTGCGTTCTGTATATTGCGTACAGATATCTGTCATCGTGTGGGATTCTGATGACCCGGGTGCCTCCTCTCTTGCGGACCGTGTCTGGCCGTCCTGCACTCAATCCAACCAGAAGCTTTTTCAACCTCACCGATTCTTTTAACAAGAGGAAAGAGTACTCTGAGAGACGCATCATTGGGTAAGGTGTCTTCTAAGTCGTGACTGAAATGTTTCCAGCTTCATCCAGGTCTATATGTTGTGTAGCGTCACTATATGACCCAAATAAATATACACACATCAAGTAAGGAATAAAACACGACAGAGCATGTGGGTATGGGGAAAACAATCCACGACGGGGTGGTGTGATGCACTCTGATGCAAAGCATACTATAAGTGTACTGTTTTCCTATAACATCATGAAGTATTTTATTCCTCTTGTACTATAATGATTTGTCAACGATTACAATTTTTTATTTATGAATGAATGACCCGTCATTTACTTTTACATTTACGGCATTTGGCAGACAACCTTATATCCAGAGCGACTTGCGTCATGCTTTTTAACTGTTGGATTTAATGTTCTGGAAGATTCGAGGCAAGTTAGTTCCTGTTATCCTCTCTGTTTTCTTTCTCTTGAAGGTAATAAGACAAAATGCACTGTCAGAGCTGCTGTTAAGCAACACATTCTGACCAATCAGATTTGAGAATTCAGCAGCGCTATGTTATAATAGTAATAATGTTGTGTTATTATAATAATAATAATAATAATAATAATAATGTTCCTATCAGTACAGCACAGTTGGATATGCTTGTATGCTGATGGCCTTCTGAGTTTCTGCAGTTATCTGTGCCAGACGTAGAGCTGCTTTCAGTTTAACAGACCTCGCATTCACACTGGCATTAGATAACTACTTTTGGCAAGAGAAGCTCAAGGCCTGTGCACACAAGGGACTGAATATTATATAGTCAACCCAGCCTCATAAGTATCACATTGCACATTCCTTTGCCCCCATGGTTTGCATAAAAAAAAGCAGGCAACTCGGGCTGTTTCTCTGAAGCGTGAGAACTTCTGTGTAAAGATTTTAAGGAAGGAGCATTTTAAGAAAACCCTTGCAAAGGAATATTTTACTTTTGTCCAGCGTGTCTAATTTCTACCCCTGAACTGATTTAATTTAAACACTTTTTAAGCATGAGCAGCAGTTCAAAAAGGTGCAGTCGGCTAGCTTCACGTGTCCGTCAGGTCTCCACCATCACGTAACTGGACAGTGGGACTTAGCCATGACAAAATTAGGGAGGGGGGGGGATTCCCAAAGAAAAATGGTTTTAAACTGATATGTAGGAACTCCAACTTGGCACTGATTGAGCAGTTTCTGTTGGAGTCACCTCCACTAATCTTTGCAAAAGAGAACTGTGCTTAACATGAAGTTATAATGATTACAAAGGTTAACCAATTCACCACCGGCTAGCCCGTGAGACTATAACAAACAAATATTTGACCTTGACACAACTCCTTATTAGCTTGAGAAAGAGAGTGAGGTGAGTTGGGGTCATGCCCATAACTCATGGCCATGTTGCCCATTTTTCCGTTGATGTTTTCTGTGTCCTGACATGTCACCTCAGACATTTTTCACATGGTTTCCGTGTTAAGCCAGACACGTGTGTCGTATGGTTGCGCTCATGCCAGTCTTTCTATTTCTCCATCTGCTTTCAGGTATTCCATGCAAGAGATGTATGAAGTGGTGTCCAAGGTCGAAGACTATCTTCACTTTGTGCCCTGGTGCAAGCGCTCAGATGTAGTGTTCCAGCGTTCTGGATTCTGTAAGGCCAAGCTAACAGTGGGCTTTTCTCCTGTGGTGGAGAATTACACGTCTCTTGTTTCTACAGTGCGCCCCCATTTGGTGAAGGTAGGCATTTACTGTAGAAAGAACATTTTGGTATTCCTCGAAATAAGTGCATGTTAACTTCATGAGCATGGTGCATTTTGCTGGCGATACGTATTGCGTTACGTCTCCTGTCTTGTCCACAAGGCTTCATGTTCAGACGGTAAACTGTTTAATCACCTGGAGACGGTGTGGCGCTTCAGTCCTGGCCTACCTGGCTACCCCCGCACATGCACCCTGGACTTTGCTGTAAGTGACATGAAAAGATTCGTACTTGTCTGTATTGTTTTGTCAAACTATCTGAGAAGTGAATCCTTAAAAGAGCCATGTGTAAAGGTAAAGGTATGCAGCATATTTACCTGCTGATGCAACTTCTAGTTGCAAGCAGCATTGTGTATATTTAAAGCATTTGTAGCTAGCTGTTCTACTGTATCTGTTACAGTTTGACCTGAGTAATAAACTGCTATCATGATATCAAAAAAAAACAAACTTTTACAGCATGAATAGATATTTAAACCTAATCTGTAGTCCAAGGCCAGTGTTATTAATGGTATTTAGTTCAACGTTTAATCATATATACTTGTATTGTTTAAATAATGTTTTATACTTTGACATATTGGTTAAGTTTTCAATCATTTGGGACATGAGAGAATTGTATTTAGTTTCACAATGCGTTAGGACTTCAAGTATAACCAGCCCACATTGTCACTTTCCCCCGTCTCTTTCTATGACAGATTTCCTTCGAGTTCCGTTCCCTGCTCCATTCTCAGTTGGCCACCGTGTTCTTCGATGAAGTAGTTAAGCAGATGGTGTCGGCGTTTGAACGACGGGCCTGCAAACTGTACGGCCCCGAGACACAGATCCCACGCGAGCTGATGTTCCATGAGATCCACCACACGTAGCGCATCACCACACAGAGATGCGTCCAGGGTGGGAGGGCATTAAGGGAATTCTGGTAAAGCGTGCTTTTGGAGAGGGGGAGCTAACAGACACAAGTACACATGCCTCAGTATCAGCAGTGCCTGGTCCAAACAAAACCGTTTGATTTTACATTTTTATCCTAAGTTATTTTTGAGGCCGGATCTAATTTGAAGGCTTGACCTCGTTGGCCGAGTTAAGTGCGTAGCTGCATCACTCCATCTCTAGTAGTATTTTAGAACCGCACCTTGAGCCGTATTGTTTAATGGCAGCTGGATTATGTGGAAGGTCTGTCAAGAGCTCAGTGATCTCAGCAGATATTGGTTTTGTGAATGGTGCAAAGGAGATGCAGACGGTTATTTGGCATGTGTGGGATTGGAATTTCAGTAGGATTGAACCAGGCTTGTTTTTCCACAACAGTTTAAGTTACTTTTTGAATCATCTTGTAAGCTTTTGGCGTGTGTGGTGGTTTTTTTTTTTTTTTTTTTTTTTTTTTAAATAAACACACAAAAACAATTTAAGAAGAACTGGACTTGTCCAGTATGGGTGGTGTGCATTGTGCATCTCCCATAATCCGCACCAGTATTTTTTCAGTCATGTCTATTTTTTTTTTTTTTTGTTCACAAACACGCAAGAAGACTTGATTTGAGTGCCCTGTATATAAAGAGTACACTGTATTCATGCTTTGACCGCTGCAGTGCTGCATGTAAGACTGACAGGCAGCAATCCTTCCACACCAGCATCAGTAGGGCTTTCCATGACACGTGTGCTATGAGAAACCGAACATATTACAAACACTTCACTTGCCCAGCAGTAACTTTTCCACTGTGCAGTGTGATGACATGCTTGCCAAGTCTGGAGGAGGGATGTGAAGTTGGCACATGTATATAGTTTTATCTGCTGAACGTTCATTGATGGGAGCACAATATGTAACATCTTATGGTGTGTCTCAGTAAGTGTCCAAATCAAGGGACAAATGTTTTATTGTAAAAGTGCAATATATTTGTAAAGTTTGATTTTTTTTTTTTTTTTAACAGATATATCCTTGCAACTTTACTAAAAGGGCCCAAACTCAGGGGGCTGATGGGAAAATACACTTCATGGCTCTCATGAGATTGCTGTAAAGTGAGGTATCTGCAAGCATAGACTTTAAAGATTCCGATCGACCTGCATGCCCTTACTGCTTTTGAACCTAGCACGCGGCACATTATTTATCATCGTCTTCAAACATATATTCATAGACATCATATGATCTATTTATTTTGGTTATGGGAAAACCACACATGTATATATAACTAATGTAAAACCACAGACTAGACTACAGTGTATAATAGATTTTTGTTTCTTGTAGTAAGGCTTTATTTTAGTAGATTTGTTTTGGGTGTTTAATGAGTTGTGTTGTGGCGAGTATGTATCCTGCCTGCATGGTTTATAAACTATTTTTATATTTAAAAATCATGCTTTTTGTATGGCGTGGTCTCTATGCAGTATCTTGTTTGCCAGCATCTAGTTCAGACTAGTTTCACCTTCAAAATAGACGGGTCATGTGAGAGATAATATTAGACACCTCTAGCTATGCACGTCACAACAGCTGGTGGATGGAAAGTGTACTCTTAACTTTACATTACAAAGTTGCATATACTTGAGTGAAAGTGAACAAGTCTTGAGAATGTGAGAAATACATAATATGCCAATATACATAAAACTTTTCTTAAAACTTAATAAAAATTTTCCAATTATTTGTTTTGCAAGTGTCCAAAATGACAAAATGGCTAGACAGTACAGTTTTGTTCTAATAAAATGAGAAGGTCCTAGTGGTTTTCTGTTCTCCTGAAGAGAAATAAAAACGAGGAATGGGTCCAATTTCACAAAAGTATGTCTGCCTGATGGTCGTCAAACATGGTGTTATTTAAAGGGTCACTAGATGAGACAAGGACATTTGTGATTCTTTAACAGGCATTATAATTGGTAAATAACTTGCAGGTATAATCCATGACTTAAACAGAAGCTGACTATTCTAACTCTAGAAGATTGGCATTACACCTTTTTAGAAACCTGTAAATGCTAAACTACCTGTAACACAAGCAATCATTACCTCTTTTTTTTTTTTTTTTTTTTTGAAAACATGTTGACCACACCCATGTGAGATTATTGGCAGACAGCACTGTTCAAAAAGGGGGTAAAATCTTATTTTAACCACTCCAGTTCTTTTGGAACATCATGTTTTATTAAATTAAAAAAAAACCAAACAATGACTATTGTACAAAACATTTGCTGATTATGGTCACATTTTGGAAAGTAACTTTCTTTAATTGAAAAATAAAAAAGCTGGAGGATTATTCACTATGAAGGGTTATACTATGCTGAATAGCAGTCTTAATACCGTCACTGGACGTACAGCTTCTTTAAAACTGCTGTCCAACAAGTTTATGCAAAAATCCATTTCCAATCACGGCTGAAGAAACACCAACCCCCCCCCCAAAACCCATCAGACAAAGACAAGTGACAGAGTCTAGGCCTAACACTCAACACACTCAGATCTGTTTCCAGGTATTATATACAAGCAGCTTTAGTTTTAGCATTTCTAGTATTATTTATTTGTGTTAAAACAAGAACAGCCTCAAGCATGCAAGTCATCAGTGAGATTTTTTTTTAATTGTCTTGATGGATAAGTGAATGTTTAGAATAAGTGTAAACATGAAAAAAGACAAACTGGACAACAAAAAAGGAATTTGCTGACATCCGGCTCAAGTTCCTCAACATATTGGTTCTCCATTTAAAGGCAGACTTCAACCTGTGTGTATTGCTTCTGAAGCTTTTCAACACAATTCACATTTAGCAACAAGTACTCCAGCCTTAATACTATTCACTCAATGCATATATAGGACAGATTAAAAAAGTATTCTTGCTGCTTTCCATATTAACCACTGATTAAACTGAGCATGTTGAGTATGGACTGATCACACAGGCAGAGTCTGGTCACTTGATGCTTGTCTTCTGAGCAATAGGGTCAGGTTGGCTTCAGCCCCAAGTGGAGAGGCGAGATCAGACTTGGTTTATAGAAGAATGTGGGATGGGGTGTCATCCATTTCTTCTGCATTGTCACACTCCTGGGCAGGTGAGGGGGTACCAGGGAAGGATCAACCTGTGTCCCCTGCACTCACCCTCCCTGCCTTAATGTCTGTATAGCACGTGTGGTAGTGGAGTTTAGAATCCCATACCACCCATACCACCCATTCCACCCATGCCACCCATTCCTCCTGGCATTTCCTTCTCCTCCTTGGGCAACTCCGTGACCACAGCCTCCGCCGTTGAGAGCAGTGATGCGACACCAGCAGCGTCCAGCAGTGCTGTCCTTACCACCTGCAGGGGGAGCCAGAGAGACCATTAGCACCTCTGCAGTATCTTTCCATTCACAGCAGAGGACACCAGAGCTTTCATTTTTTGTGTTCAGGGATAATTTTTAGTTTCACACTGGAACAGGGAGAAAATAAATAAATAAAAAAAAATTCATAACACACCTTTGTAGGGTCGATGATTCCTCGCTCCACCATGTTGACGTACTCGCCGAGAAGGGCATCATACCCGATCTCAGAGCCACTCTGCAGGATTTTTTCCACCACCAGAGAACCCTCCACTCCTGCGTTCTTAGCAATGGTCATGGCAGGGACGCGCAGTGCTCTGCGGATGATGTCGATACCTGAGAAAGAAACACTTGTACGGGTTAAGACCACACCCAAACACATCAACTGTATAATCTTTAATTCAGTACTTTTCTCACAAGACCTACCGATCTTCTGGTCATCGTTGATGGGTTTGATGGTGTCCAGGGCAGGGATGCAGCGCAGGAGAGCACATCCACCTCCGGGAACAATGCCCTCTTCGACAGCAGCCCTAGTGGCGTTCAGGGCATCAGTCACTCTGTCTTTCTTCTCATTCACCTCCACGTCGCTTGTTCCACCAACCTATAACAGAAGCAGATAAACCACTGTTACCTCACTGCATTGCAGCTAAATAGACAAAAACATTTTTGAGCCTGCTTCCTTACCTTGAGTACAGCCACTCCATCAGAGAGCTTGGCCAGGCGCTCATTGAGTTTCTCCTTCTCGTAGTCACTGGTGGTGTTCTCCAGCTGCTCAGCGATCTCAAGGGTACGCTTCTCGATGGCAGCTGGGTCACCGTGGCCCTTCAGCAGCATGGTGTCATCCTTGGTCACGACCACCTCGCCCACACGGCCAAAGTCATGCGCCTGTATGTCCTCGACAGCTAGGCCGACAGCCTCGTCGCCAAACACCTGAATGAACAGAGAGGCATACATCGTAACTGTGCACAGGCCAAGTTGTATCTGGAAGACATGATGTCGTTTTGATTTGATTAAAACACGTACAGTTCCTCCAGTAGCAATTGCCATGTCTTTCAGTTGGTTCTTCCTGTTGTCTCCGAAGCCTGGGGCCTTTACTGCCACAACCTGCAGACCAACCTTCAACCTGGAGGAGTTAAACACATGTTACGGCTCAAGTGTTTTAATTAACATAACGGTTTTAGGAACAGGAATAGAAATTAAAAGTATTTACAATGAGCTGTATTTAGAACAAGCTTTTAAAAACTCCAGGTCATAGAAAAAGACTGACTTTATTGTCATCATACGCAGAGGCATGCCCTGTACGTTAAAATTACTTCCTTTGTGTATCCTCGCATAGAAGGAGCTGGGGTCAGAGTGCAGCCATGATATGGCACCCATGGAGCAGTGGAAGCTCAGAGCCTCTTAACCCATCTGCTGACGTTAACTAAAAAAAAAAAAAAAAAGACAAACCTGTTGAGGACAAGAGTACTAAGGGCCTCTCCATCTACATCCTCAGCCACAATGACCAGGGGTTTACGGTGCTGGTTGGCAATCTCCAGGGCTGGCACAATGCTCTGAACGCTGCCGATCTTCTTCTCACTCAGAAGCACATAGGCATCCTGGAACTCGCACTTCTGACCTATAAAGAACAGACAATAGATACTGAGTGAAGGAGAGTTTTGGGATAATTACACCAGATGTGCAACATCAAGGACTGTACTATGTATACGCTGACCTTTAGCCGTGTTGATAAAGTAGGGTGAGATGTAGCCACGGTCAAACTTCATGCCTTCGATGATCTCCAGCTCGTCATGCAGAGTTTTGCCATCCTACATGACACCAGAGCCAAAAATCAGGGAAAGGTTCACCACATTTAAAAGTAATTACCTAAACAAGCAGGGAAACACGTACCTTTACGGTGATCACTCCTTTACGTCCCACTTTCTTCATGGCGTTGGAGATGATTGTACCGACTTCAGTGTCTCCATTGGCAGAAATAGTGGCCACCTGTGAACATGAAGGAGAAATATTTTACAGTCAACTGACTAAAGTATTGATCCAGCTCTATACAGAACACAATCTCTTCCATTAACGATGTTATACATTCAAACTCTTACCTGAGCAATTTCCTCAGGTGTAGTGACTGGTTTGGACAGCTTCTTGAGCTCGTTGATGACCGTTTCCACAGCGAGCATGACTCCTCTGCGGATCTCTACAGGGTTAGCACCTTTGCTGATGGTGTCGAAGCCCTCCTTGGCAATGGCCCGTGCCAGTACAGTGGCGGTGGTGGTGCCGTCACCTGCCTCCTCGTTTGTGTTATTAGCCACATCCTGCACCAGCTTGGCCCCAATGTTCTTGTACTTGTCTTTAAGCTCAATGCTTTTGGCAACCGTGACCCCATCTTTGGTGACCTTTGGGCTGCCCCAGCTCTGCTCAATGATAACTGTGCGACCCTGATGAATGACAGACATTAGGACATGTAAAAACTGAACATCTTTTCTAAAAAATATCCTGGAAACAGATCAACTATATAATCTACAAACGAAGGTGGAGCGCAAAGGAAGTACAAACACCATCAAGTGCCCAGTCAGTATTTTTGTATTGTTTTATACTATGTTGTCTCAAAACTCTAAGATTAATACTGACCTCTATTAGCAATACTAATATATCATTATATGAATGATCATGTGGTTATCTAAAATAATTTATTACAATAATGCAGGCCAAGCTTTAACCATATTGTATGAAAAACCTTTACCAGTGTGTATTTAATATATTCTGAGATCATAATCTGGCATTTTCCCACAAGGTCATCAAACAAGCGAACAACAAACTAACCTTTGGTCCCATAGTGACAGCCACCGCATCTGCCAACAGGTCCACTCCCTGGAGCATGAGCGCCCGGGCATCGGCTCCAAACTTCACGTCCTTGGCATAGGCGCGGGTGAGGTGGGGCGCTAGGGCCCTGCACACCGGCCTCATCTGCCTCATCACACTGGGCAAGCGCAGCATCTCTGAAAAACAACACAAACAACCTTTGTCAAATCTGGAAAATTCTAGATAAATCCACCCATCCACGATCATTATTGAATTTAAATTCTAGTCACGTGACGACACGAGTCAGAGATGGCAGCTGGCGCCCCTAGTGGTGCTTAAATGAACTGCGGTATTTTGTCTGCGGGAAGCGGGACTTTTCCCATCTACAGCCAGTATGCTGCCAATGAACCATATTTCATCAAGCTTACATATTCATCATCAAAGTTAATCAATTCAAACCGCCTTTAATGATCAATTATGAGCCTACTATATACACACACTATTGTCTCGGAGCCTTCTTAAAACTACAGGATGGTTCATTCATGTGGCTCCCCCCGGCCCACGTGTGTCCCGGTCACGCATCACAAGGTCAAGCTCAACGTCCTCATGGCAACACGTCCGGAAGCGCCACCTGACCGCCTCCCGCTAGCCAGAGCACATAGCAGCATCACGACTGGCTAAAAAAAATATTTAACTCTATGCTAAATGACATATTGAAAGTGCTGTAGCGTGCTGAAGAAAACATAGAACAAGCTTGTTTTGCTAGCTAGCCGACATTGAGAGTTCACACTTTAATACTGAATGGTAATGTTAGCTCAGCAAAGGTTGTGGGCTAGTGACCGGAAGGTTGTGAGCTCAGGTCCCCGGGCTGTCAGTGCTGAACTCTAGAGCAAGGTCCTTTGGATAAAAGCTTCTGGCAAATAAATAAATGTAATAAATAAATAAATAAATACAATGTAAATTGGTTAGCATAGAGCCTAGCTAGGTGAGGCATAACCGTGATGAGATGATTACAATCAGGCGACTACAACCTGTAAAGTTTCCAGAATCAAAATCAGAATCAAATCAAGTTTAACACCATTCAGCATCTAATACTTGCTAAACTGAGGCCGCGTTGCTAGCTAGCGTTAATTTCTCAACATGGCCAGTTATTCACCTGGTTAATCAGTCATTTAAGCAGGTGTAAGACCGTGGAAATTTCGCGAACATGCAGCAAAACTTAATACTGAACAAGAATTAGGTTCATATAGAGTTTTAATACGGCCTTGGCTTCATTATACATCAAATTATAAGCTGCTACTACTCATACAACTTTCGCAAAGCTTATGTATTTTATTTAAACATCATATAAAATAAATGTCGTTTGTACTCTTATGGAAATAATATATACATATACACACACACACACACACATATATATATATATATATATATATATATATATATATATATATATATATATATATATATATATATAACGATAACGTGATAAAAACTTACTTGAACAATGACTGGAACCGAAGCAACCGGCTGGAGGAGAGAGAGAGTGGTATAACGCAAGAAGAGCACTCCTGCTGCAATTCAAGTAGCTCCACTGCAACGCACATGGGCTTCTACATCCGGGTAACAAACCGGCCCGCCCCGAAACCTGCATAAACATTTGTTACTAATAAATAACACTTTTTTGAAAAACGTATTAACAGAAACTACTATCAGTGATATCTTATTATATCCACCACATGCCCACTAAAAGAAAAAAAAAGACACAGATAGAAGTCTTTATAGTACACAATGTTAATAAAAACAGGATTTATGCTCGTTCCGGGGTGCGGACTTCCAGAATTTTCGCGACTGCTATTGGAGAGAAAAAAAAAAAAGGCGAGGTCGGGGGTTGACACTGGGTAATCGTTGTTCATGGTGCACTGATTAAATAATGTTTTAGCAATAGCTATTCGTCATTTCTTCAATATCTCACACACTAATCGTTCATAAGTGCTGAAAAAAAGCAGCATACGTCTATTGGTTTGTGTAGGAGTACTATAGAAATCCTGCGGAATTCTTTTCCGGCACGTTCGCGCATGCGCGCTAGGCTTCTAGAGCTTTCCTTCACGTGGGTCTGTAGTCGTGTGTGTAGTCTTCTCAGTGCCGCTCGTCTTTCTTTGCTCTTTCACACAGTCAGGACCACGAGCTGCTAAAGATTAGCTGCGGATATGGTAAGACGACTATCATATGTTCTTATGATTGCAGCACGACAGCTAACTTTCTTTTCTCGATATAAAATCTAACTACCAAAAGAGGATCTGTCTTTTTTTTTTCTTTTCCCCCCCAGTCTATCGTTCAGTTTGGGGAGTAAACGCGTGCGGTAATGATGAACCCTGCAAGGTCATCATGCAGCCATGAATACCTGATAATAATTAGAAATAGTAACATGTATTATATTGCACTCCTTTGATAAAGCTCTCCATGTATTTTGAGATATCAATACTTTCTGGATAGGATCTGGCGACATTTATGCTCTCTAATATGGGTGCAATGGATTGACACACGATTTAATAACGGGTATACGTCCTTGAATTTATAAACCGCTCTATAGTTACTGGACTGCCAGCTTGCTGGACTTTTTATTTATTTATTATTATTATTTTTTTTTAAATGCTAGCTAGCTACTGCCAATTTGTGCAGTGTGATCAGCTGTCACGTGGCCAGTGATTATGTCTGTTCATTTTTTTTTTTTTTATAACATTCAGTGACCTGTGTAATGTTCAGCTCTGTCAAATAAATTAATATATAAATAAATACACGGCACTGACGCAGGTGAGTCGCACGTGCGCGCGATCCGTCCACTTCCGGGTTATTTCACGTCGCGTCGCACGTGAGGTGAATCCTGGGATTCTCAGGATCCCTTCTGATGGAGAAGCCATCAGGTCCCATCTCGTGTAGTGGACATAGAGTAGGGAGCTTTTTGGGGAGCCACTGTGAACTCTTGGTTTGCTGGTTTATCGTCTTACATTTATCTTTCATGATTCAGAAGTTTTCCTGTTCACATTGAATTGGTTATGAAAGACTGTGTAAAGTTTAAGGTGTTGTGGACTTTCTACAACTCATGGTCAACTCCATGGATCTCAACCGGCTCTTGTGATAGTTGTGCGCTTTGTAAGTTGATTTGTATTAAAAAGTGATGAATGAATGAATGAATGTAAATGTTGAGGCGGTTTGCTTCTCCTCTCCCTCTCCCCTCAGTTGTTTTTTTTTTCACCAGCCAGTTCTTTCCAGAATTTTTGTCTGCTTCAGCCTTGGGGTTATCTTGGTGTCAGTGTCCTTTGTCCTTCACCAAATTGGTAAACATTTACAAAGCCTCCAAATTCTGTCCCTCCTCCCTTACAGTACTGTCCTTGATCCTCCCCTTCCTAACACATGACCTTCACTCAAGGACATGGACACATTTGTTATGTGCAGCTGGTGTTGCAAATTTCTCATTCTGTGGCAGTTTAATTCCTTAAAGTTTTTCACAGTTAAGCTCATTGGAATAAGCAGTTTATGATGCTGGGTGGTTGTTATTCAGTGTTCCAGGGACAGCCTCTGGATTCACAGCAACCCTGAGCAGTTACTCAAGATGAATGAATGAATGAATGAATGTGTGTAATTCTGCAGTCTGTAGTGCTCTCTACTGGAGCTAATGTGGATGTGAACCTCGCTTCATATTGTCTCGGAAGACTTGTGACTCACCCGGTTGTTATCTTTTACCCCTCCATAGGCTAAGGCTTTCAGAAAATTTCTCCCCATGTTCGACCGAGTGTTGGTGGAACGGTTAGCAGCGGAGACTGTGACGAAAGGAGGCATCATGATTCCTGAAAAGTCCCAAGGCAAAGTGCTGCAGGCCACAGTGGTGGCTGTGGGACCTGGAACCGCCAACAAGGTGTTTATCATCACAAAAAATGTTTCTTCTTGATGTGCCTTTTTGTGCTGGGAGATTTTAAAAATCATATAATTGCCTTTTCTGTCAGAATGGAGCCGTAACGCCTGTCAGTGTTAAAGTTGGAGAGAAAGTTCTGCTTCCAGAATACGGAGGCACGAAAGTGATTCTTGATGACAAGGTACATGTCTTTCTGCATTGTGATCATTTGATTGTGCTCGAAAACATGTTCTAATAATTGTTATTTTCAATCATAGGACTATTTCCTGTTCCGGGATGCAGATATTCTAGGAAAATATGTTGAGTAATCCCCGCTAGTGTCTATTACAACCACGCTTGTCATCCCCGAGGAGTGGTTGCTTCTTTTTCCTTTTTTTGGTTTCTTTTCTATGTTGTCAATTGTAAATAATTATGATCATACTTTGTTATATTAATAAAGTGAATTTGGGGAAGTCTGGATGTCTTTTCTGACTTTGAAACTGTATAAATGTGCTGTGAGGTTGTCTCATATTCAGCACATGAACCTGTTTAACGCTGTGGTCAGGAGTCTGGTGAGAGTCTAGCATTGGTTTTAGTTTAATTCACACTCATCTTGTAGTCAGCTATAGTAGTCTGCTTGGAGAATGACACACAAGTCATATTTGCGTTCTTTTATAATAAGTTTATTTTATTAGTCCACTTTAATAACTGAGGCCAAATATGCTGTATAGCTGCACCATAGTATTTCAATAAAGCTTGTAAGAGAAAGGTGTGCTCACATTGCACTGCAATTTATTAATTTCAGGTAATTAATAACAGGTTGGTGTGATGCTCTTACCACCCAGGAGTTCAATATTTTCCTGTAACAGCACATCCCAAGGTGTTTTCTTATAGAATTATTTTGTGCTAAGTTTATTAGTTCACCATAAAAATTGAACAACAATATGAAAATAATTGGAAAATTATATACAATGTATGTATGTGCACTATATATGAGCACTTTATTAGGAACACCAGTACACCTAATCTAACAGCCAGCCGTGTGGCAGCAGTGCTAAAATCATGGCCAGCAGCTTCAGGTAATGTTCACATCAACCATCAGAATGGGGGGGGAATGTGATCTCAGTGATTTGGACCGTGGCATGACTGTTGCTGCCAGACGTGCTGGTTTGAGTATTTCTATAACTGCTGATCTTCTGGGATTTTCACACACGACAATCTCTAGAGATTACTCAGAATGGTGCAATTAAAAAAAAAAAATCCAGTGAGTGGCAGTTCTGCAGAAAAAAAAACATTGTTGATGAGAGAGCAACGGAGAATGGCCAGACTGGTTTGCGCTGACAAAGGTAACTTGGGTAGCCACTCTGTACAATTGTGGTGAACAGAAAAGCATCTCAGAATGCACAACACGTCAAACCTTGAGGAGGATGGTCTACAACAGACCACATTAGGTTCCACTTCTGTCAGCCAAGAACGCTGAACAGAAAGAACAGAAAGCTGAGAGTTGAAAAACGTAGCCTGGTCTGATGAATCTCGAATCGGATCTGAATCCAATAGAGCACCTATGGGATGTGGTAGAACTGGAGGATTTCTGCAGGAATTGCATGAAACAGTCATGTCAACATGGTGGAGGAAAGTCTAGAGAGGTGGAGGTTTGCTCTGGAGAGAAGAGGAATGAAGTTTAGTCGCAGCAAGACAGAAAACATGTGTGTGAATGAGAGGGATCCAAGTGGAACAGTGAGGTTACAGGGAGAAGAGGTAAAGAAGGTGCAGGATTTTAAGTACTTAGGGTCAACAGTCCAGAGCAATGAGGAGTGTGGAAAAGAGGTGAAGAAGCGTGTGCAGGCAGGTTGGAATGGGTGGAGAAAAGTGTCAGGTCTGTTGTGTGATAAAAGAGTACCAGCAAGAATGAAAGGAAAGGTGTACAGGGCAGTAGTGAGACCAGCGATGTTGTATGGTTTGGAGACAGTTGCACTGAGGAAAAGACAGGAGGAAGAGTTAGAGGTAGCAGAGCTGAAGATGTTGAGGTTTTCTTTGGGAGTGACGAGGATGGATAGGATCAGGAATGAGTACATCAGGGGGACAGCACATGTGAGATGTTTTGGAGACAAAGTTAGAGAGGCCAGGTTGAGACGGTTTGGACATGTTCAGAGGAGGAAGAGTGACTATATCGGTAAAAGGATGCTGAGGTTAGAGCTGCCAGGCAGGAGGCCGAGAGGAAGACCAAAGAGGAGGTTTATGGATGTAGTGAAGGAGGACATGAAGGTAGTCGGTCTGAGAGAAGAGGATGCAGGGGATAGGGCTAGATGGAGGCAGATGATTCGCTGTGGCGACCCCTGAAGGGAACAGCCGAAAGGAAAAGAAGAAGAAGAAGTCATGTCAACATGGACCAGAAGGACTGTTTCCAACATGTTGAATCAGTGCCATGAAGAATTAAAGCTGTTTTGAAAGCAAAGGGAGGCCCTACCCAGTATAGTGTTCCTAATAAAGTGCTCGGTGAGTGTTATTAGCTTATTAGCACTTAGTGTGTGCGTGAATGGGTGAATGAGACACAGTGTAAAGCGCTTTGTGAACCACAAACAGCAAAAAGACCATTTTACCATACAGAAAATGTGACCTGGTTTACTCTGTCGTTCACAAAACCGCTAAAATGAATTTCGACGCCATTTTCCATGACGTTTCAGGCACAGGACCTGTAAAAATGTAACGTCTACACCGTTGCCGTTCAACAGTAGCAGTACCAGAGGCGACCGCTAGAGGCGACCGCGCACGCAATTAAGTCGGTCGAGATGGTCATGGCGGAGGGGACAACCGTTCTGAGGAGGAATAGACCGGGCACCAAGGCGAAGGTACACCACTTCCGGCGTTTCATTTAGATAAGCAGTTTAACCTCGAAACTTGCCGAGAAAATTATCCGTACAGTTTAACCTCGACGAAGGCAATGTTACGGGTGGCTAGGTGGCTCGTTTGAGATTGCTTGAAACACGGCTCGCTAACGTTAGCAGGCTAGCCTAATGATTGGGTTTGCTCAAATCACTGGCTATGGACGCTAAGCAAAGTGACTCAGTGCCAGTCAGTTTTCCAGCTGTGTTCTGATAAAGTGATTATAAGTAATCAGTTGGTTAGATGTATTCATTTAATCGAAATGTGTCAGACTCAACGCTCTTTATCTTGCGGTATTTGTTAGCCAGTTAGCTGAATACAAACTGTAAACAGACAGACCAACTGCTTAGCCATGTTTAAAAAACAACACAGCACTACCCTGCTAAATAATAATAACAACTCCAGTGTGTCAGGAGTCTCAGCTACTTTGTTGATTATAGAGTTTAGGACCGTAGTAGACTTGTATGTTTTTTTTGTGTGTGTGTGTATATATATATATATACATATATATATATATATATATATATATATATATATATATATATATATATATATATATATATTAGATAGATAGATAGACAGACAGACAGACAGACACACACACACAACTAGTGCTAAGAAGTGATAAATTTGTTTGAAAGCCAGCTAGCCATCACATCAGTTAGTGCTCTTATCCACATACACAGATAAGCGAGACAAACACAGACTTTACATTCAAATGTGTCCTCAGTTATTACACGATTTGCCTTTAATGGTGTTTTAATGTGTCACGAACCTTCAGATTTCTTTCTTGCATGTTTATCGCTCACTCTGGAGCATTTAATCGTTTCTCCACTTTGCCAGGACTGTTACAGCTGGCCCGATGAGTCTTTTGAGGAGATGGACAGCACTCTGGCAGTGCAACAGGTGGGCGTTGCTCAAAACTAAACCTTACATGTCTAAACTTATGGTACTTTGTGCAGGCTTGGTTATAAGAGAGGGATGTATGTTATATTGGCAAAGGTTTGTGGACACCTGACCATCACACCCTCATATGCGCTTTTTGAACATCCCATTCCAGATTTAGTCCACTTTTCCTCTTATAATAATCTCCACTCTTCTGGGAAGGATTTCCACTAGATTTTAGATCGTGGCTGTGGGGATTTGTGATCATTCAGCCACAAGATTATTAGTGAGGTCAGGCACTGATGTTGGGTGAGGAGGCCTGGGGTTCAGTCAGCGTTCCAGTTCATCCCAAAGGTGTTCAGTGGGGTTGAGGTCAGGGCTCTGTGCAGGACACTCGAGTTTTTCCACATCAGTCTTGTCAAACCATTTTATTTATGGACCGTGCTTTGTGCACAGGGGCATTGTCATGCTGGAACATGTTTGAGCCTCTTAGTTCCAGTGATGGGAAATTGTAATGCTACAAACATACAAAGACATCCTGTACTTTGTGGTAACAGTTTGGGGAAGAACCACACGTGGGTGTGCCGGTCAGGTGTCCACAACACAATACGACAGGTGTATTTAGTGAGGGATGAGCTTTCGTGGTATGTTATTTAGTCATATCAGTCCCTCCAATGAATGCAAAATCAAGCAAACTCCACAATATTTGGAGGAGCTTGCAGTTTTTCAAAATTACCACAGAGTTTCCACAGCTTTGGGCCAAGTAGCACCATGTGACGTCATCGCAACGCACATTCAGCCAAAGCCCTCTTCGATTCATGTGCATCAAACATGACTACAGCTAAAAGGTCTCATTTACCAACAAACATCACTGCAATTTCGCCAATTCAAGTAGTTTTCTGCAAAATAAGCACAAAAAACTCCACAAATTGCATAACAAATTTTGAAAAAAAGCCGCAGCAGATTTAAGCATTTTTGGCTGCAACAATCACAAAAAAGAACGCTGCGAACTCTTGTATGGACCGGTCAACACAGCCCTGTTGAATTCTCCAATCTGGTTAGTTAGAACATTGGTTCTCAAACTTTTTGTAGCCAAGGATGATGTAAAACAAATTCCACCTCAGTATGGATTTGGTTCATGGATATAAGAATTTTTTCAGTAATATTGTTTGGAGTCATAGAGCTTTCCATTCCTGAACTTAAGACCTGAGTTGATTTTGGTGCTTGGACCCCTAAATATAATAACTTTGATAATGTAGGTTGTGATTTACACCACTGCAACAAAATTACATTAAAAAAAATAAAAATAAGCCTTGGACCTCCCAGCTATGCTTCATGGACTCATGGGCGTCCCTGAAAACCTTGGAGTTTTTATTGTAACAGGCAATGGTATATGGCAGACATAATCTAGGCCTAATAAACAGATTAAAAAAAAAAAGTGTTCTTGTTTAACAAACAAAAGCATAAATTGTTGTTTATGGTAAAGCTTTTTGTGAGGAGATGATTTAACATTTTTGGAAGGAGTCTCTGATGTCAGCGCTTGATAACGGGGGTGGGGGTGGGGGGGGTAAACCTGTTGCTTTACAGTTTCTCTGTAACAGACTGCATTTTTCTCTTCTTAACGCAAAGAGAAAGTGATTGAACGGCTGTTTATAACTGCTATAAAGGAAATTATAATGAATATAAATATTTTTCTCGCAAATGGTTATGGTATAAGAGGAATAAAGTACTTCAGAATGTGCTCTTATAGAAAAATAATCAACGGGGTATTAGCGGTACCATGTCACACCGCACGGCTGATTATTTTCCTGTAATAGCACTTGCTTTATGCTGCTTTATGTCTGTGTTTTGATGTAGCAAGTTGATAATAGTGTCTGTTGTGACCTTCTTAGTATATCCAGCAAAACATTCGCTCGGACTGCTCCAACATAGAGAAGATCTTGGAGCCTCCTGAAGGACAGGATGAAGGAGTGTGGAAGTACGAACACCTCAGGTAACTCTCACTTTTATCGGAAGAAAATCCAACAGCACCGATGAGCTGTTGGCACATGAAGAATTTAGACACATCTTGTTCTATTCAAGAACAGTGTATGTGGCTGATTGCATGATACCGCTATAATGAAATCTCACCTATGCATGCTACAGACTTTCGAGTCTGTTCTCTTTTCTCTTAGTGTCATTGTTTCAATGTTTTATAGGCAATTTTGTCTGGAACTCAACGGCTTGGCTGTTAAACTCCAGGTAATCTCCTGGTGTTATTTGAACAGTGTATAAACTAATGCTCAGTCATCAGGTACCACACAAACAGTTAAAATAGTGGCACCACCCATGTTGACCCAGTTTTGTGCCTCTGTATACAGAGTAATTGTCTCTCTTTCCCTTTTAATGGTTTGTTCCTGCACTTTGTGCGGGCAGAGCGAGTGCCACCCAGACACATGTACCCAGATGACTGCCACTGAGCAGTGGATCTTTCTTTGTGCCGCCCACAAGACTCCAAAAGAAGTGAGTATAATGTGCGCCTCTCCACGGGCGTGTCCGAAACATAAAAGATGCTACCTGCTGTGGCTGTTTTTGTAAGGACGAAGGCACTGACTCCTGTCCAGACCTAATGTTTACATAGAATGCTGCCTTCTTAGACATCTTCATCTAGCCACTTTTTTTTTTTGAAAGCAGCATACATATATCCATTGCAGTGCTACATATCCCATAATGCAGTGCATCAGGCAGTCTGTAAAATAGAGGAGGAGACAGGGAGCAGTTTGTGGACCAAAAAAAAAGTCAGGTTTGCGGTGGATCCATAGCATTTCCTGCGAATTCACCTTGGATAGGATGCCAGTTTATCACAGGGCATATTCACACACTCATTCACACATGGGGGCAGTTTAGCATAGCCAGTCAAACCATTGCCATGTTTTTGGGAGGAAACCAGAGAACACGGAGGAAACCCACATAAACACGGGGAGAAATTTGTAATTAATTTAGCATTTTTAGAAACTTAGTAATGTAATTTCTAGCAAGAACTGATTGGTGTAGTCATGGATTATTCACTAATGGACTTTAGGTTTAGTGACTGTATGCGTATGTCGGTATGCTTCCTTTGAATTCTCAAACTGTTTTCTAACAGGTACCATCATAACTATATAAGTGCCACCTTATAATGAGTCTTCTGTTTCGGACACACCTGGCCTCTCTAACTGATACAGACGAATCAGCTCCTTACATTTCTGTAATGAGTAGTACACTCAGATAATCAATGACACTTCCCTCATATCATTGTAGTGCCGTAAAACATGTGAACAGTACATGTAAGCTAGTACATGATCACTTTCTAACAGCATGTCACATCTTTCTTCTATTCAGTGTCCTGCCATTGACTACACCAGGCACACTCTGGACGGTGCAGCATGCCTTCTCAACAGCAATAAGTATTTCCCTAGTCGGTGAGTGCTTCCACAAAAAAAAGCTGCCATTCCTTGTATTACTGGACGTGGATGAACAGGTCGGACGTTGTCCGAACATTTACATGGCAAAACACGCAAATTATGATTTCTACCACTCTTTAGTCCTACTTATAGTGGCATATTTCTATGTTGCTGAAATCTAGTTTGGTTTGCACTGTTAGTACTTTTTTACACTACTGGAGAAAATCAGCATGCTGTGCTTATGAGGGTGGTGTTCTCTGTACAGCGTCAGCATTAAGGAGTCGTCGGTGGCGAAGCTAGGCTCGGTTTGCCGTCGCATCTATAGGATCTTCTCCCATGCTTACTTTCATCATCGCCAAATATTCGACACATACGAGGTCAGCAGCCCCTTTTATTTTGGCATATAAATTTTTTTCCTTGTGTTGCTATTTTCTCTCTATTTCTAAAAGGTTATGGTCCATGAAGCACTGCATGTACAGATAAGTAAAGGACATCATGCTTAAGTGGCATTCTTTAGCTTGATCAGTAGGTGGCATCCTGAGACAATATTTAACTAAGGCAGTAGAGTACAATGTGCTTAGTATTCACTCCATGGAACACAAAGAATAATCATGGCACAATACAACTATAGATATAGTATTGCCAATGTGGACACTTAAATATTGCCACTCTTAGTCCTTGCATTTGGGAATAAGGTAAGTAGCACTTTAAAGCAATGCTTTGTTAGTGTCTGTCCTGTTCTAATGGTAGCATTGCATGTATCTTTTTTTTTGGAAGCAATCCCTTAATGGTTGGATGAATTTCTTAGATGAGAATTCCAGGAAAGTTCATTTGACTGAGGAACAGTGGTACTTGTGGTATCATACATACACACACACACAGGCAATTATTGTATAAAAATATACGTCACCCTGTTGTTCACATCACCTGCAGGACGAGACGTTTTTGTGTCATCGCTTTACTCGGTTTGTGATGAAGTATAGCCTGATGTCTAAAGACAACCTGATTGTGCCCATCATGGAGGAGGAGAACCAGAGTGGGTCTGCAGGAGAGAGCGAAGCCTGACCTCCACCTCTGCAGAGCATCCTGAACAACTGGAATTCAGATACATGCGTGCACGCACACACTTACGGCTTGTTTTTTTTTTTTCCCTTCTTACATCCAACAAAACAAAAAAAAACCCAGAGAAGCTCCCTTGTACATAAGTCTTACAAGCTGCAAAAGTCTCTCCTTTGCTTTTTTTTTTTTTTCCTCATTCAATATAAACAAGTGTGGTGATATTCACCCTTTCTTTACTTGTTAAGTTATTGTGTGGGTGGAGGTGTTTTATTCTAACCTTTTTTTTTATTTTTATTTTTTAAATGAACTAAAGTTAGATATTTTCATTACGATAGATAATAAAACACACCTCATACCCAGAGCTGGCTCTGAGCTGTTACTGTTCAGTGTACTAGCAAAGAGATTGATTAGCTCTTCATGTTTTGACATGTTTGTGAATAAAATGACAAGCGAAATGAGGGAATCTGTTTTAATAAAATATTAACTCCGACAATACGTGTTGAGTTACGTTATTTAAAACTTAAAAATACTGTCACTGGTAGATTATACTGGTCACTTAAACCAAAAAAAAAAACATATTACAGAAAAAAGGACCTCAGCAGTTCATGGCTTATTAATCCTATATACAGCATTATAATATTCTACAACCTGTTTTTCCTTATAGTGTAATTTAAAGCAAGATAAACACAGTTACTAGGGGGGGAAAAGAAGTACAGAATTCAGTCTTTCTGAATGTGACTACACTCCATCTGTGTCAACACTGTGAGTAGCAGTGCGGCTTCACAAAGTCAAATCTCCTGCAGACTCCCTCTGATCCAGCCAAAAAAACACAATACTTGAACCATGTAATACTAAAGTGAATGAGTGTGTAGTTAGTTCTCACACTGGTCTTTTACTAAAACACCGTTTCCATTAACATTGCTTCCATGAACTTGTGTGAAAACTCCACCGTGCATTACCTTACCTGACCTTTTTGAACTGTGAGCGAACAACAAAATAATGAAAAAACAAAACGCAAGACCTTCTGTAGCACCACTTGAGTTCAAATCTGAGATACGCAGCCTCCAGTCTGATATTTTTTTCCAGGTTCCGAATGGGGTGAATTAAGGCCGTCGCATATGAAAAATTTACTTTTTGGCCTGGCCCTAAAAAAACAAACAAAAAAACATTTTACAATCCAAAAGAGGACGATGTTTTCCCTGACTGTTTTGACTGCAAAGCCCGGGTATCCTCAGTACCATAACAAGCAAGTCTGAAATACACAAAATAAACGTTTGCATCCTGCAGCAGCAGCAGAGGAGCCGAGATGAGCCTCAGTGTCCGAGTCAGCATGTACTGTGGCTTTGAGTCTTTGCAGGTTTCAGGAGGACAAGAGATCCTGACTGATGTGTAAAAAAAAAAACAAACAAACAGTGATGAAAGAGTGTTGCAGTACAGATGTGTGATGGACACCTTTACAGAATATCCTGGTAGTGTGATGGATGTGTGCTACGCAGCTGGTCAACTTGTAGGTCTGTCGTGCCTTGCTCTAAAAGGTATAAAAATGAGATGAAATCCACCCCCCATTAAGAAATTATGGCTTTATATAAATATCAAAAGTGCTAAACGTTTATCTATATAAGAATATCAGGAATAGGGTGAATGCAAGGAAGCTTAACCTAAACTGTTAATGACATTAAAAAATAAAATAAAATAATAATAATAATTTCTCCTGTAGTATAGAGCTGAGCATCTTGGATCCAGTTCTCTATTGAGAGTGTTCGTTGTGTGGGCCGGTCACATACAGGTGACCTCAGCTGCCCCATCGTCCTGCTCGAAGCCGCACTCCTCCAGCTGGGACAGGGCGCCAGGATAGCCCGCTCCAAACAGAGGGAATCCCACAATGCCCCCTGAACTGGGGGAAAGCTCCTCTGAGTGAGCCACTCCCACCCCTCGATTCACAGAGTGACTGGCCTTCTCTCTCCGAGTACAGCTACCCTGAGACACATGAAGAGGCAGAAAGAGATTGCTACAGTACCTGTGTTTAACTGGATGCGAGTCCACACATGAGGTGAGGCATTCAAAAGCTGACATAAACAATGTCGGACAGTGGTAGTTCAGTGGTTAAGATGTTGGGCTACTGATTGGAAGGTCATGAGTTCAAACCTCAGTGCTGCCAAGCTGCCACTGTTGGGCCCTTGAGCAAGGCCCTTAACCCTCAATTGCTCAGATGTACAAATGAGATAAATGTAAGTCGCTGTGGATAAGGGCATCTGCTAAATGCCATAAATGAAATGTAAATGTAACATAAAATTGAGAATCAGGTTACGGGGTTACACGTGGTTTGCCACTGGAAGGACGATCAGCTGTACTTCCTGTAGCACTGTCTTATTCATCTTATAGTTGCAGGAACATTGCAGTTTATTGCTCTGGTCACATCTGCAGTCCTCATGCCTCCCTGCAGCAGACCTATGGCATGTTCACGCAGGTGACCAGGCACCCTGGGCATCTTTCTTCTGGTGTTTTTCAGAGTCAGTAGAAAGGTCTCTTTAGTGTCCTAAGTTATTGTAACCGTGACCTTAATTGCCTACCGCCTGCAAACTGTTAGTGTCTTAAGGACTGTTCCACAGGTGCATGTGCAATAATTGTTTATGGTTCATTGAACAGGCATGAAAAACATTGTTTAAACCCTTTCCAATAAAGATCTGTAAAGCTTACTTGGATTTTACAAAATGATCTTTAAAATACAGTCGCCTGAAAAAAGGGACGTTTCGTTTGTTGCTGAGTTTATAATCCAAACCTATTTTGAAATATTTTTCTTGTCCATTTTTTCCCTAATTTAGTTTTGGCCAATTCACGACCACCCCTCTCTCTCCCCTACCCTACCACAGGTACCAACCGTGGAGGGTGAAGGCTAACACATGCTTCCTCTAAGACATGCGAATCTTTTCAAACTGTTCACGTTGTCTCACAGGGCAATGTTACACACTTGGAGGAATGCGCCATCTGTCCTCTTCCACATACAGTACATGAGCTTACAGAGCTCCATGATTGGCTAGTGTTACTGTAATTTGACAGCAGAGAGAGAGTATGCCATCCCTCCCATCCAGAGAGCACGGCCAATTTTATCTGTTGGACTTCACGATCTCCAGAAGATTTATTTATTTATTTATTTATTTTAAATCTTGTTAACTTCAAAAGAGAGGCTGGTGAGAAGAACTGAGAACTGTTTAAAGCTGCTCTAACGCAAGTGATATCATGAACTATCTTGTCTCCCAGATGTTCCACATCATTAAAAGTAACTATAAATGGTTAAAGGTCTGTTCATTAATACATAAAAAATGGTCACTGTCACCAAATTGCTGTGGTACAAGAGATATTCGGAATGTACTATTATTGGAAAATACTCAATAGTTCACTTCACCCCATCGTTGATTATTTTCCAATAACAGTGTGTTCTGTGGTGTTTTATTCCTTAAGAAGGCAAGTTTTCATGTCTGGCTAAATGTAATTTCAATGAGTTTCACCATTTAAGCAGAAAGTCTTTGCCGTACCTGGCTGTTCTGTCGGATTGAGGGGGATTTAACAGGCCTCTGCAGGAACACCACTTGTTTAGTGGCAAGATTTCCTTCACTGCAAAGAAAAAACCCTGCAGTCATAAACAAAAAAAAAGGAGGAGAGAGATGTGTCGAACAGTGTGCATGTGTTTTACCTGTCGTGGCGGATGATGGGTGTGGGCAGTACGCACGTCAGTAACCAGCCGAACTCAGCCAGAGTGTGAAGGAGTGGCCCGTAATCCGTCTTCACGCAAGAGCCCTGTAACACAGCACAGACTCTCATGCTTCACCAGCCAAATAACTATTACACATCTGAAAAGTATCTATAATATGCTGGAAACACAATATGTTGGACAGACATGAGTGCAGGAGGTCAAGCTTTCTTGTTGTTTATTGATACTGAAATACTACAAATGCGTATACTAATGAAGTATAACCTTTCTGCAATGCTTTTGCTGACCTCAATAACGGTCCACTGCTCAACAACGATGGTGTCATTGGCAGGAGATGCAGGGCTTCTCTCCTCATACACAAACAGTCCCTCTAAAGATCTGGGCACTGGATCACCTATAAAAAGATGAAATCCCCTCATTATTTACCTCAGCTGATATTTGGAACTGTTATAATTCAGCCATAATCAGATTATTGATCAGAAAATTGGTGAATATACATTTCCACACGACCATGCGTGGACCATTAGGTATGCATATCTTGATGCACAGAAACAGCGTTATTTATTTATTTATTTAGCTGGGTGTATTGTCTGATTCACTGTGGTTATGTACCATGAAATGATCCAACATTAAACTGGTCTCATTATGTCAGCGCTGAAAATGTGTCACCGACCTACTAAGACAACACTGAAATACTTAGAAGACAAATGAGGGAACACGGCCCTGCTGTTGTATTAGCAGAGAGAGAGAGAGTGAGAGAGTGAGAGAGAGAGAGAGAGAGTGAGAGAGAGAGAGAGAACGAGAGAGAGAGAGAAGCACTGTTATGTGTGTGCTCTTTCATGTTCTACATTCTCAGACCCCAGATGTCCCCACACACACACACACACACACACACACACACACACACACACACACACACAGACACAGACACACATCTGATTTAGCTGTTATTAGTCTGGTGCAAAAGAGGAAGTAAGGTCATGAGGTTGAGATGTGAGCACTAAATATAGTCACTGTGGGAGAAGAGAGACGAGATGGGAAAAGGAAGCAAACCAGAAACCAACTTTGAGAGGATGAAGACAATAAATTTGGAAGGAAAAAAAAAGGAAAACAAAACCCATATAGTACCGGAAGCACATGAGAAGAGATTTGGATCAATCGGATATGAAGTGTTTTTGTTCAGTACTGCTTTAGTCTGTACCTTTTTTAGGAACTGAGCAGGGAAGATCTCTTTGTTTTACAACACTACAATTGACTACTAAATCCCCCCATTTATCCTAGTATTATTGTAGGACAAGGTGTTTGAGTGAAATCCCATGACTTAGGCAGAATAAATTACCTTTAGGTGTATCCCAGTACACAAAAGAGTCCACTAATGACCAGCCTTTGCGGTAGTAAGCTGCTGTCAGCTCGAGCCAATCAGCCTCCAGACCACTGACGACTTGGCCCTTCCTGGACACGCGCATAGAAAGCGCCCCTTGGTGGTAGCAGCAGGCTAGCGGGTCCAGCGGAGCACAGCCTGGAGCCCAGGAGTGAAACAGCACCAGCAACCTCAAATCTGCAGATTTGACAACACTGTAAGCCGAGAAGCTTGTGTTTTCTATTTCAGAATGATAAAAGGCTCATCAGTGGATGACCCTGCCAATGGATAAAGTGATGTGTCCCTTAGCTTTCATAACAAGCTCTTTATTGAGGGGTTTTATATATATATATATATATATATATATATATATATATATATATATATATATATATATATATATATATATATATATATATCTCTCAGTTCAGCAGATCAAGAACCTCTTCATTTTCAAAGGAGGATAGCTGCACCCGAAGCCTTATGGTTGAACAGAGCATACTGCCACACAGAGGGTGTAGGAACAGACACCAATCTCTAACACTAAGCCGACGCGACATGTCAGTGGAGTGGTTGGGTCCAGCTCAAAATACGTTACAGCTGGATAAGGTGTGAAGAGGTGTGAGAAATGTGGCCAGTGAAAGAGCTGTGCGTTTGTAGGTACAGCTACGCAGATATTTGCCTACTTGCTTTAAATGCTATAGGTTTACAGCACAATGATTCCAGATTCTCTTCCATAGTGGTAATATGTTCATAACTGTTGTGCATTTATCCTCTCTGAACTCATTTTGTGCAGCTGCCCTCCAACACATCACATCAGCTTGGTGTCCGTTTCCGCACCTTTTGCATGTCTATCCAGGTGAGCCTTATGACAGATGGAAGAGCTGCACCTGAACACTGTCGACATGTGCCTAAGAACTGCTAATCATAAATCTAGTTCCTCTTAAGGTTTCTTCCTCATGTCATCTCAGGCAGTTTTTCCTTGCCACTGTCATCTCATGTCATCGCTTGCTCATTAGGAATCTAATTTTATATCCAGATTTCTGTAAAGCTATTTTGTGATAATGTCTACTGCTGTATATAAATACAATTTATTTGTTTGGTAGTCTTTCTGTCTTTTTTTTCGTTGTTGCAATACGTCAGTTATACAAGCAGTCTACAATTAGAGAGAAAAATAACACTGACTACATTTACATGCACATTGATATTCTATATTAATCTGAATTTGGCAGTATTCTACAACCCAAATTCCAAAAAAGTTGGGACGCTGTGTAAAATGTAAATAAAAACAATGCAATGATTATCAAATCTCATCAACCCATATGTTATTCACAATAGAACATAGAAAACATATCAAATGTTTAAACTGAGGAAATTTACAATTTTAAGAAAAAGAACATTTTGAATTTGATGGCCGCAACACGTCTCCAAAAAGTTGGGACGGGGGCAACAAAAGGCTGGAAAAGTAAGTGTTACTAAAAAGAAACAGCTGGAGGAACATTTTGCAACTAATTAGGTTAATTGGCAACAGGTCAGTAACATGATTGGTTATAAAAAAGAGTATCTTAGAGAGGCAGAGTCTCTCAGAAGTAAAGATGGGCAGAGGTTCACCAATCTGCGAAAAACTGCGTCTACAAATTGTGGAACAATTTCAGAATAATGTTCCTCAATGTAAAATTGTGAAGACTTCAAAAGATTCCGAGAATCTGGAGAAATCTCTGTGTGCAAGGGACAAGGGTGAAAATCAATACTGCATGCCCGTGATCTTCGGGCCCTCAGGCGGCACTGCATTAAAAACAGGCATGATTCTGTAATGGAAATCACTGCATGGGCTCAGAAACACCTCCAGAACTCATTGTCTGTGAACACAGTTCGCTGTGCCATCCACAAATGCAGGTTAAAGCTCTATCATGCAAAGAAGAAGCCATATGTGAACATGATCCAGAAACGGTGTCGTCTTCTCTGGGCCAAAGCTAATTTAAAGTGGACTGAGGCAAAGTGGAAAACTTTTCTGTGGACAAAACGAAATTTGAAATTCTTTTTGGAAATCATGGACGCCACGTCCTCTAAACTAAAGTGGACTAAAGAGGAGAGGGACCAGCTGGCTTTTTATCAGTGCTCAGTTCAAAAGCCTGCATCTCTGATGGTATGGGGGTGCATTGGTGCCTATGGAATGGGCAGCTTGCACATCTGGAAAGGCACCATCAATGCTGAAAGGTATATACAGGTTTTAGAGCAACATATGCTTCCATCCAGATGATGTCTTTTTCAGGGAAGGACTTGCATATTTCAGCAAGACAATGCTAAACCACATACTGCATCTATTACAACAGCATGGCTTCGTAGTAGAAGAGTCCGGGTGCTGAACTGGCCTGCCTGCAGTCCAGACCTTTCACCAATTGAAAACATTTGGCGCATCATGAAATGAAAAATATGACAAAGAAGACCCAGGACTGTTGAACAGCTAGAATCCTATATCAGACACGAATGGGACACCATTCCTCTCCCAAAACTCCAGCAGCTGGTCTCCTCAGGTCCCTGATGTATACGGACTGTTGTTAAAAGAAGAGGGGATGCTACACAGTGGTAAACGTGGCCCTGTCCCAACTTTTTTGAGACGTGTTGCTGCCATCAAATTCAAAACTACCTTATTTTTCACTCAAAATGGTACATTTCCCCAGAAAACATATCAAATGTTTAAACTATGTTCTATTGGGAATAAAATATAGGTTTATGAGATTTGCAAATCGTTGCACTCTGTTTTTATTTACATTTTACACAGCGTCCCAACTTTTTTGGAATTGGGGTTGTAATTAGTCCTGAGTCATGTAAACGCTGTAATCTGATTGCCCGATTCAGATTAAGACAATATTCTGATTCTACAAATTCTGATTCCCACCCCTGGAATATGCCCATTTTAAACGGAAATTTGTTGCATGTAACCACCTTGTTAGTCCGCAAGGAATTGTGGGTGCTAACAGATGCTTAGCTGTAGGCTAGGTATTTAGGAATGGCAACTCAGGCAAACTTACAACAACCATGTATACAGGAATATTCTGATGCCTGTACGCATATAAACATTGTATTCGGAATGTGGCTGCGACCCGAATATGGACCAAAACGGAATTTGATGTGCGTGTAAACGTAGGCATAGAGACATAGGTGGCTCTTTTGGATATATAGTAACTGAACGTGCCACATGACGAAACCAAACAGACAGAATCTTTAGTGTAAGAATCCTTAGTCACTCATAGCACTGTTGAATTACTAATTTTATGGTTAAAAAAAAGAACCTGTTGTATACTGGATGTGAGACAAACTGTGTGGAAGAGGTAAGGGACCTTAAATGGAATTTCATTTAGATTACTTTAACTCTTGACAGATAATCTGGCATATGCTTGTCCCTAAAGCCTACCGTCCTCTAAAAGCATTTACAGCTTGAAGTGAGAACACAAGTACATCAATAAAATTGACGTATTCAGAATGAGATGACGTGTAATACTCACAGAGCGCACTATGGATTCACAATTTTATTTTTTTTTTATTATAATACTGATTTGATAAGGACCTCCTCATCACAAGCCTCTGTTGCCAAGTCAAGCAAAACATCAGGGATGTGATAGTGGCAGGCTTCAAGACAATTTGTGTCGTATGCAAGAACTGTTTCAGGTCAGTCAACTTCACTGCATAAAATTATTCACACTGGTCTAAAACGCTGGACCCTGCATCTGCCCCAATACCAATACTCAACACTGTATTGACTGTAAGGAGATGGGAGTTTTAGAGATGTGTAACCTGGACTATATCCGCCGTCTTCGGCGTCCCTGTCTCCTGGTGGAGTGTGTGGTGGGGAGCGACAGCTGCGTCTGGGACTCGCCACTCTGCCGTTACACCTCCCTCCTCCTGCCTGTTGGAGCACAGATCCCACGAAGCGCACGCCTCCCCGAGCATTACAGTTAACCTGAACAATCCAGAAACACACAGTGTCACCTTAGGTTGTGTGTCAACATCAGTGCATGTGATGTGTGTAAACAATTTTGTTTTCAGTAAAAACAAGAAGAACCTTGTAGATTTCCTTTAACCACTTAGATTTATAAAGTGGGGGGAAAAAAATCTGAAAGACATTACATACAGCACCCAAAATGACACAAAATGCATTCATATGCACACTGAGTGAATACTGACCCGGTCTATAAGTGCTCTCACAGTGTCGCTGGTCAGGGAATCTCCAGGCAGTGGCCACTCCTCAACCCTCAGCGCTGGCACACTGTGAACCATGGCCAGTGCATGCTTACTGGAACAAACACAGGCCCACACACAAACCTTTTCACTTTAGTGTTTAGGAAAATTCCACTTTGCACTGGGTCTAATAAAAAATGTTGGTCTTCTAAGCAAGGAAAGGAAAAGAACGTCACCACAAGGTGATTATATGCAGGTTTCTCACAGAGGGCAGTTTCATTTTGCACAACGTCCTGTTGCAGAGCCTGTGAAATGCATGACCTCTACTGTGATGAACCCTGCTGAAGGCCATACTTGATTCATCATGGTCTACATGTCAGCACATGAGGCTCATAAATGGCTCAATGGGTTTGCGTGACATGCCTAAGTGTTTTCCTACACGCGGTTGCTTCTTACTTTTTCCTCTACTACAATGCAAAATACGTCACGTTTCAGTAGGCATGCCAACCTGGATGCTTCACTTTCTTTTGTTGGTTCCTGAGTACATCATGTTTACACCTTTGTGTGGTCTACAGTCTCCTTAAAAAGCCCCTAATTCATCATATACAGGTGCATCTCAAAAAATTAGAATATCGTGGAAAAGTTCATTTTTTCCGTAATTTCATTCAAAAAGGGGATCTTTCATATATTCTAGATTCATTACACATAAAGTGAAATATTTCAAGCCTTTTTTGTTTTCATCTTGATTACAGCTTACAGCTCATGGAAATAAAAATCCAGTATGTCAAAATATTAGAATAAACAATTTATAATACTTCTGAAAAGTATGTTAATTTATGCAATCAATACTTGGTTGTGGCCCGCTTTGCACGAATTACTGCATCAATGCGGCGTGGCATGGAGGCAATCTGCTGCTGAGGTGTTATGGAAGCCCAGGTTGCTTTGATAGCGGCCTTCAGCTCGTCTGTATTGTTGGGTCTGGTGTCTCTCATCTTCCTCTTGACAAAATTCAGGTCAGGCGAGTTGGCTGGCCAATCAAGCACAGTAATACCATGGTCAGCAAACCAGTTACTAGTAGTTTTGGCTCTGTGGGCAGGTGCAGAGTCCTGCTGGAAAAGGAAATCAGCATCTCCATAAAGCTTGTCAGCAGATGGAAGCATGAAGTGCTCTAAAATCTCCTGGTAGACGCTGCATTGACTCTCGACTTGAGAAAACCCAGTGGACCAACACCAGCAGATGACATGGCACCCCAAATCATCACTGACTGTGGAAACTTCACACTGGACTTCAAGCAACTTGGATTCTGTCTCTCCACTCTTCCTCCAGACTCTGGGACCTTGATTTCCAAATGGAATGCAAATTTTACTTTCATCTGAAAAGAGGACTTTGGACCACTGAGCAGCGGTGTTTTGAGTAAAAAGGTGTTTGGAGTTAATTAGCTGATTAGAGCTCTTCTCAGGTCGACATTGCTGTATTATAAATTCTTTATTCTAATATTTTTGAGATACTGGATTTTTCCAGTATCTCATTTCCATGAGCTGTAAGCCGTAATCATCAAGATTAAAACAAAAAAAAAGGCTTGAAATATTTCACTTTATGTGTAATGAATCTAGAATATATGAAAGTTCCACTTTCTGGTGCCTGATCCTGATACACATCAACTACTCTGGCTCCTCTCACCTGATCCATCCTGATTCTCTACTTCTGTCTAAAGCTTTGTGGACTTGAGGATCACTATCTGTTGCTGTGGGTGTTCCCACATGGACACCCTAAAGATCTGCACTTCTCCAAAACAGTTCCAAAACTCACCCTTGTTTTAGTGGATAATCTCATCTGGATAATGTAGATTTGTACCCAAGAACTGCTGCTGTAATCACAAAGAATGTCCTGTTCTTATTCCAGGACTCAATACACTAACACTGAACATCACTTCCACACACTTAGTGCTGTTTGCTTTTACGCTTCTGTAACTATATTCTGTAATGATTTATAAGAAGGTTCCGTTTCGAGTCTGGTTCCTCTCAAGTATGTAACTTCAAGGAGTTTTTCTTTGCCACTGGCTTGCCAATTAGGGATCTAAATCTGTGTCTGGAATTCTGTAAAAGCTGCTGTCAATAGTTAAAAGCTTTATACAAATAAAATTGAATTACCTGGATCGCTGTCTGGTCAGGATGGCCCGGTAGAGCAGGCTGCAGGGCAGGGAGCGTGTGCGGCCAACAGAGAGGATGATGGGATGCAAGGCGGCCAGCACATAGCCCTGAGTGTAGTACGGCTGCAGGGCCTGAGGCAGCTCACACAGAGAAGACAGGTACTGCACAGTGGGGCGACTGCCTGAGAAACACCAAATAATGCGAAATGAATCAAATATGAAAAATCCAATCTAGTCTTCCTTTTAGAACTGATCCTCATTACATTCATTAATCTGGCATTATTTGAAAGCAGAATCACATGGATCCTTGTCAGCAAAAATGACCCACTGCTTGAGGAATATTCATTCATTCATCTTCAGTAACTGGATTACTCTTTCTCAGGGTTGAGGTGGATCTGGAGGCTATAATGAGAATACATCCTGGGTGTGAGTCTAGCCCATTGAAGAGTATCACGCACACCCACTCACCCGTTCATTCACACCTAGGTGCAGTTTAGAGTAGACGTATTGAGACAGTAGCGAGAGATTAAGAGTAAACAAAAGTAACACACACACACACACAGCGGACATGAGGCAGTGCCAGTATGTTGTTTTGGTTTGGAGTTGTAATGAAATGAATATGGGGGTCTTTCTGCATCTGTCTTAAGCCTCTGGCCCTTCTCGCTACACTTACTCCAAACACACTTCCTGTGTCCACAAAAGAGCTGCTGTTCACAGCACGCACACACGTACACATTCCCACAACATTCCAATGTACACACAAACAAATTCATGCTAAAACGGTTTGCCGTTCAGTTTTTCACGTACATTTAAAGACAGACAGGCACAGGCATGAAGTGATTCAAACTAAGTCTCCTATTCAAATTTCACCTCCACTCCTAAAACACACTGCTGTGTCCTCATTCCTACACTCATTAAAGGATAATCAGACTTCTGTGTGATTCTAGCCCAGACCTCTCTTAGCAACTGTAACGCCAAGCTTAGGCAAACAGTGGTTCTCATGCTAGCCAGAAATGTGTCCCTGTCACTGCGTGCCATGTGCTCAAGATCACACCTGAGCCAGCAGAGACATGGAGCTGACAGCCCATAGGAGAAGGAGAGAGCGTGTTTGTATTCGCTGGGCAACAAGAACAACACCGACCTAAGAGAGGGCTGTGCTTTTATTCCCCGGGGACTCCCTTTCACGCTCCCTCCTTACCTCCATTTAAACTCACACACTGAGCCCTCTGTTCTCTGCTCATCAAGCAACAGGGAGGGGAGGGGAGGGGGGGGGCAGTGAGGATAAGATGCAAAAGAAAAATGGCAGAACTGCAAAGAAATACAAGTAATAGAATGAAAGAAAATGAAGCAAAGAGGCTCAGGGGAAAGAAAGAATCATGAAGAAAGAGCGAGTGGAGACAGAAGATGAAGTAGCGACTGTGGGGCTGCAGGGTGGCAGTTTTTGGGGAGAGGAGAAAAGCAGGCAAGGGGGTACAGAGAGGGGAGAAATAATTTATGGGAGGTTTTATGGTGCAGAAAGAGTTTGAGGGAAAAGTCTTTATGTGTGTTAAAGGAACATTTGGAAGGGTAAGACAGACATGTTGTAATGATGAAACAGGGTCTAATAACTCCTAACTCAGAGAGGTTGAAATATAAGGGATGAAAACAGTGTCATTAAACAGGGTCATGTAGACGCGGTTCACATTAATGATTACGGGAATATACACTCACCGTTCACTTCAATAGGAAAACCTGTACACCTGCTCAAGGTTCAAGTTGCTTTATTGTCATTTCGACCATATACAGCTGGTACAGTACACAGTGAAACGAAACAACGTTCCTCCAGGACCATGGTGCTGCATAAAACAATACACTAAACCACATGAGACGACACAGAACTAACTAAGATCTACACATTCTGCATAAAGTGCACATGCAAACAACACAAGACAGTACAGTAACTCCCAAAACAGGACAATGGGCAACAGTAACAGTAACGCGCCGACCAGTACACAGGTTTGATGTGTTGTGCATTCTGAGATGCTTTTCTGCTCATCACGGTTGTAAAGAGTGCTCATTTGAGTTACTATAGACTTCCTCTTAGCTCAGACCAGTCTGGTCACTCGCCTCTGATCTCTCTCACCAACAAGCTGTTTCAGCCTGCAGACCCTCCACTTACAGGATGTTTTTTGTTTTTCGCACCATTCTGTGTAAACTCTAGAGACTGTTGTGTGTGTGAAAATCCCAGGAGATCAGCAGTTTCTGAAATACTCAAACCAGCTCGTCTGCCACCATCAACCATGCCACAGTTAACGTCACTGAGACCACACTTTTCCCCATTCGCATTAGCCAATCGTTAAATCACTGATCATGGTTTTGAGTCTCAAGGCGACAAATTAAAGAAGAACTAGTAGCTTTGTTCTGCTGTGTGGGCATTTTACTGGCATGGTTTGAATCCATTTGTCCTCTTTAGGGAAGGGCAAACACCTTTCTAAGACACATTTAGCTAGTTTTTCCTTAGTTTGTCACCCGTTGGTATCAGCCCTTTACAGGCAAAACAGTGGCATGCAGTTATCTCAAACAACCCAGTCTAGCTACACTAAGCTCAGGTTCTCAGGTGTGTTCAAAGAACAAACTTAGTTTATTTACAATTATTACAATTAGTTCATCTGATATATATAATTTTATTTGTTAAGGGATGTAAGAAGAACAAGGCCCAGGTCTTAATATCCAGACCTGATTCCTCATTCTGCTTTATAGTCACAAATACTGATTCTGGATCAGCATTTCCACTTTTAAGATGCTCGCTGAGGAACATCCCACCACTAGCCTTAACACGTCTGAGACGACTGCCTCTAGATCCTTTACACATGCGCATCAGAAAAAAGACATGCACTACAAGAGAGAGAACGATCCACTAGAAAGATTACAGCTGATTACGGGGGGATTGAGAACTGGCAACCCAGACGGCCAGGACAGTGACATCATTAGTTTGACCTCTTTGTTACAGTAATCAACCCCTTCCGACATTTTATATCATTCCAACATGTTCCCATACTGAATGGCAGTTTATCTTTGCACCATTCACGCAATCCTTGACTTGAGTAATGCAATCATGCTGGTAGTCAAGTCACCATGGATTTGTTCTTTCTCTTTCACAGTTACTAGCCTAACTGAAGTCCATTCTCAATTGTTAGGTTTCATCATTAGAACAGAGTGGACCCTAATCACTTTCATCAGCTGTAGGCCTCTTGACTACCAAGAAAGACACCATTCTGGGCTCCTGACTGGCATAACAGAAAAGCATTCGTTTGAATCCCTGGTCTGGAGTCCGGGGGGGGGGGGGTGAGAGGCATGGTATTTCTCTCTCCTGTCAATCAAAGCGACACTGTGAGCTCCTGTATGTAGAAGAGGGCGGATAGCTTTTTCCCCTGAGTGTATTCAGCTCCCTGTGATGTAGCATGAGCAACAGTTCAAAAAGATGTGATGGCTGGGTTCACATGTCTTGGAGGAAGCATGTGCTAGCCCCCAAGGTGGTAGTTGTTGTGTGCTAGGTGAGACCTTGCTAGTGGGTATGAATTGGCAATTGACCAAATTTGCCACTGAATGAGCTACTTGTGAATACAGATGCCATTACACCACATCAAGTTGGGCACCAAACATGCCTTCAGTTGTGATCCATATTGAATTAACTCAATCCCAAATGCTGCAGCTGTTCAGCGAATCCGAGTAGGCGATTAAGGCCAGTCAGTTTTAATCTGTCTTTTAGCTCTATTACACCACAACATCTGGTCTTCCACAAGCAAGGGCTTCTGTAACACTCTGCTGAAGACTGAACTTACTAGACATAGTGGTTTAACACATGAGTCAATTAGATTTTAAAATAATATTCATCATCATTTCCCTCAATTTGCTATATAGCCACTAACAAATTGATTAGGGGACACTGGTGGCTCAGTGGTTAAGGCTCTAGACTACTGATCAGGAAGGTTGTGAGTTTGAATGAACAAATGTAAACAGCGTTGATGGAAACACTGCTAAAGTTATGAACTGTCTATTGAGCACTGAGGAAAAAAAACATTTGAGAATGATTTACAGCTGCACAATACGTTTTGACTTGTTTGGGCCCATGCTGGTTCAGCACCGACCGCCGTGGGCTAAAAATACCACACACAGCATATAATCGACAGACCTATACAAGCATTGAGCAATTTTAACTTTGGCATTGTATCATGAGGTTTATGAAGTTTAAATATCTCTACACACTTTTGTGCGAATGATTAAACATGGAAATTAAACTTGTCTAGAGTCGGAAGGTCTAGGCTGGTAGTCTAGAACTGGCTGCAAGACCAGTGTAAACATTCTCAAAGAGTTTGACTGCAGTGCCAATCCCCTGACTCACTTTGAGATAGCTATGCTTCTGAACAGATGGATCACGGTAGCAACGAAAGCAACCCAAAAATGAAGATTCTTGCCATTGTAGGTAACAGCTTTGTGGTAATCATTAAAAACATACATAAATACATGATCGATGCCAGCGAGAGCTCCTGCTGTTGTTTATCCAAACTAAATCATTCACAGAACAGCCTGATTTCACATGATTATTTGTAGATCTGAGAAATCCTCCTGCATTCCACTTCTTCTCGTTTACGTTTAAAGGACAAATAAGCACCAATTTGCATCAAATCATCAATTAACTTCCTCCTCAACCATCCCTGCCCATTTAAGATGGGACCAAAGATCCCTATATACTCACAGCTGAACAGTATATAATAGCAGAATGCCAGTTCTATCTCGTAAAACCTTCATGTATACACTTGTTTATTCTCTCTCTGAAGTAGGCTTACAGAAGAGACAGACTTTACAAATTGTGCAGGACATAAAGTGCTGTCCAGCTGTGGCTCTGGAATGAGGAGTGGTGCCTGAAAAAATGGGTTCAATCCATCTACCTCCAAACACTAGGATATTCAAATATTGCACATACGTGTGAGCTACAGGACATGAGGTTGTTGATTTTCAGCCTGAAGTCATTCCTTTCCATGAATACCTTTTAAAGCTGTTGTTAGTGATATTTTTTAGCATTCTAGTAGATATCACTAGAACCAATGCTTTGAGAAAAAAAAAAAACCTGCTAATTTGATGTAGTAGATTATAAGATTATAACGGCTTCAACTACTTTCAAAGAGCTCACAGGTCATTATTGTTTTTGGTAGATCCTGGTGTACTTCATGCTTTCATACTTTTTGAATGGTACCTAATAATGTTAGATGTTATCTTCACTATTTATTTTAGTTACGTTAAGTAGCTATGTCCATGAACTTTAATCCAGTGAAGCAGTTGCACATGCAGGTAATTCCACAAATACAAATAACAGTAGGTTTTTACATTTCTCAGTTTGAAATCTGGTATGCAACTGCTTGAACAAATGCTCTGTTGGTCTTCTCTACTATCTTTCCTTACCATTGCACTGCTTGTGAGCATGTCTTTGGTGGATGGAGTTGAATGTGGAGAGATGGTTGAATGGAAGCCAAGCAATAGCTGCTAACACTGCTTACGCAGTCCGTACAGGGTTTTGTGGAGTTTTTTGTGACTGTTGCGGCCAAAATACTTGATTTTGCTGCAGCTTTTTAAAAAATTTGCGATGCTTACAAAGTTACAAACTTACGTCTTTTTGTGCTTTTCCGAGGAAAACTAATTGAATCGGCGAAATTGCAATTGCACGAATTTGTTCTGCGTGCTCTTTCGCGGTGATGATTGTTGAGACCTTTTAGCTGTACCAACGTTTGGCGCACATGAATCGAAGAGGGCACTGACTGGACGCACGTTGTGATGACATCACATGATGCGTCTTGGCCCAAATCTGCAGAAAATCTGCAATCATTTTGAAGAATTGCAAACTCCTATGAATACTGCGGAGTTTCAGTGACTTCCCGTTCCATTTCCGCAATCGCAAAATAGTGAAAGCCTAGAGGAACCGACTTACAGCAGCTTTATTAATAGGAAAATTTAACATCTGGTTACAACCAGACGTCAGACCATAACGGTGGTGTGATGGCTGAAAGTTCATATATTCAAAGTTCACATATTCATTCTTGAAATATATATTGATATTTATATAAAAAAAACCAAGCATGTTCAATGTTTTGATATAAACATTTCAAATAGATGTAATTCCCAGATTTATTTATATATATATACACACGGATACATCCATTCTGTATGGGTTCACAACAACAACAACAGGCCTAAGAACTGTGTACAGGGTCTACACTACAGGAATGTGGAAAGGATTTTTCTGTGTAAAGCACCACTTTTTGCCTTAATTCCAGGAGAATGAGAATGAAAAGAAAAAAGAAGAAAAAAAAAGCTCTCCTGACCTATTTCTAGATTTGACCCTGCTGTTGCTATGAGAAATGGGAAGATCCATCAACTTCAACTGAGCTGTGCCAAAACGCCACATTTATACACTGTGGTACCAGTGGGAATTTCAGTGGGCGTTTCAGGTCAGTAGAGTTACATATATGAAATAGAAAGCGTTAGAAATAAACAAACTTAAGTCACATAACCATGAATCATGAATCCCTGCCAGACTTCTCCAGATGAATCCTAGAAAACCCAGACAGACGTACCTTCTAAGCTGAAGTCCAGCAGCACGTACTCGTACACGGTGTCGGTTTTAGTCTCTACTTGCGGTCTCCTCAGGGTGGAGTAAATTTTGCCCGGGCTGCTGTCTTCAGGCTCCTCCAGTTTCCGCAGTCCACATCCCATCGTGGCGGGATCTCCGGCGTGAGCGCGCACTCTAGAACCCGAACCTGGGCAGTCGGACCGACTCCCGAGCACGCGCAGAGGAGCGCGCTTTCGGGCACGAGTCTAATTCTCCATTCTCGGTTCCGGAAAACACCGGACCACACAAAGTGCTGTGCGCGCGCCCGACGGAAAAAGTTCAGACGCAAGACCGGAGGTCTAAAAATAAAAGACTGGAAAAACCTCCACAAAAAAAAAAAAAGGGGGACAACAGTCAAAAGTTGTGCAGAAAAGTTATATCCAGCTGTGCTCCGGCTATTCTGTGCGCAATAATTTTGTTAACCTGAACTCCAAAGCGAGGTGAAGATATGGCCTCCATACGAAAAGCGCTTTGGCAGTTCAAACAAAAACCCAAACTCGTGGCTTGGAGAGAAGAGGCGGAGATGGAACTGAATGAGGAGGCGGGGAAAGGAGGCGGGACGAGAGCTGTCTGGGGAATGCGCATGCGTAATGATGGTCCGACCCGTAGACTGTATATCATAAAAAGGTTGCATTAATCAGATATTTCCTACAGCATGTATATGCGCCATAGTTTACAGGCAAGGCTTAATACACTACTATACATAGCCCTGTATTGAATGAAAAGTGAAGAATACAATTTACGTTACCTACATACAATGATTATCTCTGCATAATATACTTACATACGCTATGGCCAAAAGTTTGTGGACACCTGACCATTAGACCCATGTGCTTTTTTTCCCCCACACTGCTGCCACAAAGCTGGAAGCACACAATTGTACAGGATGTCTTTGTATGCTGTAACATTACAATTTCCCATCACTGGAATTAAGAGGCCCAAACCTGTTCCAGCATGACAATGCCCCTGTGCACAAAGCACGGTCCATAAAGACATGGTTTGACACGGTTAGAATAGAAATAAGAACACGAATGACCTGCACAGAGCCCTGACCTCAACCCCACTGAACACCTTTTGGATGAACTGGAAAGCCGACTTGGCTGTAGGCCTCCTTACCCAACATCATCGCCCGACCTCACTAATGCTCTTGTGGATGAATGAACATAAATCCCCACAGCAGCAGTTCGAAATGTAAAGGAAAGCCTTCCCAGAAGAGTGGAGGTTATTATAACAGCAAAGGAGGGAGCAACACTGCATTAATGCTCATGGTTTTGGAACAAATCAAAATAAGCACATGTGGGTATGATGGTTAGGTATCCACATACTTTTAGACCACACAGAAGTTTTCTGAATTCTGTTTCCTCTCTCTCTCTCTCTCTCTCTCTCTCTCTCTCTCTCTCTCATCCTCACACACACACACACATACAGTATATGCACACAGCCTTTTGCGTGATACCTAAGGTAGATCATATACCAGCTGATGGACAAACTGGCTTCCGCACAGACTGTGTAGTTTTCTACATTTGAAGCAGGGAAATTTAATTAAATAAAAAAATTTAATTAAGGATTTTATTTTATTGGCTATTTTGTAGGGAATGTTAAGACTCCCTGCCTTTTATGTGTTTTGTGATATACCAGTTACAAAATTTCTGGACAATACTGATAAAGTAGCTGGGATTTAGTAATTCTCTTGGGTCATCTTGCACTCAGGTAAGTTTGGTCTCTTGTGTGAGTCGCTGGAATTTTTGTGCTTGTTGTAAAAAGTTCACTGTGAGGCCATTTCCTGGCTGACACTTTAAACAACATATGGGTCACATATGATGACTCCCCATGCCATGCCCCCATACCCCCCCCCCCATACCATCTCTGGGCTTGGGAATAATGCTAACTGTAATACCAATGTTAATGGTAATAGGTGGAGAAACTGAATGGACACACACACACACACACACACAAAACGTCATGCAGCCTTTAAAAATCTGATGCATAACTTTTAAAGACATATGGCTAACAGATTTGTTTAGGTACAAACAGTACAATTTTGTTAAAAGCTTAACCAGGATTTGGCTTGTAAAGGGTTGTAAACACAGATTTTGTACTTAGTAATCATGACCTTATTCTTTATCAGAGGTTATGTTGTTGCAGTACCAAAAAAGGGAGGCTGCGAGTTGTAGCCATGCCTTCTTGAGGCTTTAACAAAAAACAAACCAAACAGGAGAAAAGGAAGGAAAGAGGCCTCGGTATAGAGGGAAAGAGGAAATATGCGTAAAACGACATAGTTTACCATCAACCCACCTCCCAGCAAGAGTGAATGAATCTATTAATACATTCTTGTGGGTGAGTCAGGCCCAGAGCAGACCAGTGTGGAAGGAAAAGGAGGAAAACACTGAGCTGATGGAAAAGCTTGTTTCTGTCCCACCTGTCAACCAGACAGTCTCAAACAATGCCCACCTGCTGGGTTCTGCATGGCACACAACAAAGAAAAATCATCATAACCTGCCACAGGGGAGAATTCTGTGTAAAAAGGGTTTTATGGCTCATTTTATGAATCATTACTGAGGACCTGCTGCACACATGTCAGATTGAAGAGAGCTGATAAGAGTGTTGTTTCCACATCTACTTTGTTTCCAAATTCATCCTTCCAAAACATCTTTGTGTCAAATTTCCTGTTTTATTTTTTATTTTTTATACTATTGTGGATATGAGCCATTTTATTTTAGTTTAATTTTTCAGGCTGTATAATTAAGGAGTCTTCAATATACTGCCACAATATATATTACCACTGCTATACCCTTCAGTTGATGGATTGTTATGGGTGTTATATATTCACTAGTTTTTGTAAGGCCAAAACTCAAAAATAACCATTTTTAAACTCTAGGCCACCAACAGGAAAACAATGCAATTCTTGAGCCACACCCATGTCCTTTTTAAACCAGCAGCCTGAGTATAATCAAAATCTTAACACGACAACGCTAATCATTCTCCAGAAAATAGTTTGACCTCAGGAACACAGAAGGGGTCAAAGCCAATTTAGTGCCTACTTCATTCTTAAATGACTTAAACTCAAAGCTGGTATTGGAAAATAGCTCAAACACACACACACACACACACACACACACACACACACACACACACACACACACACACACACACACATTCTTACCTACTTTTCACAGATGTCTTTCATCATACTATTTGACTAATCTTGTTAGTAATCCTCTCAAAATTTCCATATAAACTTGTTCTCTGAGAAAAAGTTGAGAAGCTTGTAATTCTAGAGAAGGAGCTCCATCTTGTGGTTATACCAAAATAACATTCATGTTACCAAAGGATGAAAACACACTGTACAGAAGTTGTCACTTCCTAGAAGCATGAACTCACTCAAGCTGGTATATTTTTTATACTCAGTATGACTGGTAAGGTTTAGTACAGACACTGAACTCACACTGGTTTTGTAGGCCACAACAACAACAACAAAATACAGTTGACAGTGATTCACATTCGTGTTCATTTGTCTAGAGTCAGACTTGAATTAACACACTAACATTGAAGATTTTGTCTTTGTCTCCAACAATCATCTGACACAACTGAATAAATGAGGATTTACCTTGAGCTCTTTATTGTCCAGCTCAGATACATTACTATATTACATACCACTTCTCAATTCAAGTTTTGGTGACCCACCTTTTGATGCATTTTTCGAATTTCTCTAATCTAATACACGTTTACTCAGCTCAGCCCATCAACAAACCCTGTGTGAGCTGACTTAGGAGTGTTGGAGCATGGTTGTAACTAAGCACGGGCCATGAAGGAAAGAAAATAATGTTATGTTCACATGTTGTGAAATTTCTATGCTGTGTTTTGTATATATTTGGACTGAAATGGACACGTAAAGGGCAGCGTTGTGGCATGTTGTGTAGTGTAGGCACCTCACAGCTCATGGGTCCCCAGTTCAATCCTGAGCTTTGGTTACGGTCTGAGTTTCTGCTCTTGTGCTCCCCGTGTCCATGTGGGTTTCCTCTGGGTTTTCCAGTTTCCTCCCACCTCCCAAAACATGCCAGAAGGTGGTGTGGTGACTCTAAATTGCCCCTGTGTGTGTGTGTGTGCATGGTGCCCTGCAATGGACTGGCATCCCATCCAGGTGTAATAAGTGTTATATATATATATATATATATATATATATATATATATATATATATATATATATATATATATATATATATATATATATATATATATATATATATATAAAGGGACTCTATAGAGAAGCATGGTTTGTATCGAATTCCATCACTGTTATGTGGCAGGAAATTGCTAAAATTCTCCTTTCAGCTATTAATCCATTATCATGAGGTCACTGTGACATGGAGGCACTCACACCTGCACTCGAAAATCTCTGCACATTACTGAGATCAGTTTGTGCTCAACAGACATCCTCTTCTGTTAATCCACTGTGTGTGTGTGTGTGTGTGTGTGTGTGTGTGTGTGTGTGTGTGTGTGTGTGTGCGTGCGTGCGTGTGCACGTGCGTGCGTGCGTGTGCACGTATGCGTGTGATAGCTTGGAAGAACTCAGCAGCTTTTTCCCCGAAAACTGTGACAGCATAACATTGTACAAAAGTATTGCACCACATACACTTACTCTCTTTCGAACTAAATCACCTCCTGCCACGTGTGTGCTGTTGTACCTAATATGGTATGTTTGTAGTGTAGTGTGGTGTAGTGCGGCTGCTGTGGTTGCTGATTGCAATCAAGGTCTTCACAAGTCAAAAAATCCAGACACAAATAAGACCCAAAAATGGAGCCCAAATCTGAAGTACATTAACTAATCCACAACACAATTTTGTACTATAAAATCAAATCTTCCTCTCTAATGACAATAACGAGAACAAAACTGACCCAAAAACAAACACCTCAGTGTTTTATTAAGCTGATATCTAATATCTAGTGTATCTGTAGTGTGTGTGCAATTACCACGAGCAGCAGTTTTGACACATTTCCAGTATGTAAAGTCTAAATATTCAGGAGGAAGGATTTATGGTTATGCTTTACCAACATAGACAATCCAAAAAAGAGTTATACAAGGATTCTTTGGATGATTCAAGCTTTCTAAATACATTTAGAAAATGTAGATATAACCTGTAAGGGTTATTCCAGTGGGGCAAATCCAAAAACTGTGCTACATATAACTGTGTTTTTATATTTTATTTATACACTGCATATTGATAACAATATATTACTGTAAAAGCACCACTGTTTAAAGCTATACTGTTGTTTCAACTCTTTTATTGCCAGTATTAATGTCAGACAAAATCCTAACAAAATAATCAGGAAATGTTTTTTATTTTTATTTTTTATCTTTATTAATGCAATCATTTCATACAACATAGGAACAAGCATATGGCATCAGATAACACAATAAGTAACTGTTAAAACAGACAAAAAGAACAACAGTAAGTCCCAGTCATGAATAGCACAGTAAGAAACAAGAAACAAGCAAGCTAGATGGGTTATATATTTAAAATATCAGGCTAGCTAGCAAACATAAGCTAGTTAGCTAGGCTAAATGTACGTACATTAAAGCTAAGCCTTTTTTACTTCAAATATTAGGATGACAAAATAATGGAAGAATTTGACAGATGAGGTTCCTTTGTGGTTTCAGGTAAATGATTTTGATGCGTAGTTTAACGGTAAAGTTAATGATGCTGTACGTTTTCCTGGGTTATTTCTATATAGTTATAGGAGTGTTACAGGAGCTATACATTAAGGCCTTTTAATATAGCATAATCTACCAGTACTGTAAAAATGTTCCCACAATGTTGTTGCATCATACAGTGAATCATGTTTAAAGTGTCATACTGGTTGGAAAACAGTATTTTATTGTAGAAATGACAGAAATTCTTTACAATTTAGTCACGTGATTTATGACTTCCTTTATAAGTGAGTTTTGAGTAGACCGGATTTGTGGTAATTGATGTAGTAGAAAAAAAATGCTTGAGTATTCTATTAACTCTTTGTCTTACAGATCATTTCTGATCATACCTGGTGTTGTTAATTCAAAAGGAATTACTTTATAATACCCTTATCATGTTGTCTATGTTCTCTTATGCACCTCATTATCTTTATCTACTTTAAAACAATTACCTGCTAAATAAAAAGAGATTATGATCCTTTATCTACTGTATATTTATATCGATTTTTATTTCAATTCAAAATAGGTCAGGTTTTCCAAATTGACTGAGCAGACCTTTACGATGTTGTGCCATTTCATTAGAAAACGCATCTATTATTAAGGAACTGTAGCTTTAAATTGTGTTCAACACAGGAAACTGTGAGGATGTGCAGGGCCTTGCACCTGCACATGTCTCTGTTCTTTACCAAAACAGCATGTGAGGGAGGAGGACAAGAGGAGCCACGAATGGAGCGGTTAAAAACAACAAGGCCCCTGACACACATCTGACACCTCTTCCACCCATGAGTCTGTTGTGGTTCAAGAAGTGCACATGGGTGGACATGGTGAGGTTTATACAAAACATTCCAGCTCAGCTGCTGTACACATAATTCCTAAAAAATACAGAAACCCTGGATATTTTTAAAAGTTTTTGTACAGCTAGTTCTTTGAATGTTATATACCAGCATTCTCATTTTCTCTGAGCTGATGATGGAGAAAAAGCTTTACTTAGTTTATATACAGTACTGTGCAAAAGTTTTAGGCACCCTATTTTTTTTAGTACAAACTTTGTTATAGATTTTTTTATTTTATGACTTCTACATTATCAAGTCAGTACAATAAGTATTTTCGATTCCCAAACATTAGTTTTCTAGCACAAAAGTAAACATTTTATTTCATTGTTTTGAAGGCAAATCATTATTTGCTCTACAGCATTTCTTTGCATGTGCCTAAAACTTTTGCACAGCACTGTATATATATATATATATATATATATATATATATATATATATATATATATATATATATATATATATATATATATATATATATATATATATATATTAGTATTATACATACTAATGGCATTTTGAACATTATCTCAGTACTAGCACATGTAGTTCATCTGAGGTCAATGTTGTGAATTTCTTAGCAAAAAAATATCATCTGAAGATAATAAACGGTCACATAAAATGACCAAAAAACCCTGGTTCTTATAAGCCTATAATCTATAAGCCTGATACCTTCTGTATGGCATACAGTATGTTTTTATATCCTGTGTACATATAATGTTATACCTGTTGGTCTAGCATATATAATGACCGGAGCACAGTTCTTTGAAAAGCTGACAATACAGAGAATAGAGTGCCATTCAAAACAGCTGATCATTCGTTTTCTCTCAGGCCATTGCTCATAGCCAAGTGCACGATCCAAAATTTGCCCTGCCTGTCAACAAAAAGAGATAATACTATACCTGTGGCACTAGATATCCATCAGGTACAAAAACACAATGTACTCCATACGCCTGCAGAGGAATGCATTTCAGTGATGTGCTTACGTAATTTCTTAAGCTGGTTTACAAACAGAAGGACATTGAGGTGTGTGTGTGTGTGTGTGTGTGTGTGTGTGTATCGCCAGACTAGAGCAGGTGGAAAGTTCAGGCATGGATCTGTTATGTTCTGACCATATTTCATACCTCTCCGTCACTTAAGCTGTTAACACACATACATCACCTTACACCAAGATACTACTTTTGGCAGGCACAGAATCCAAAACTGACATTCATATCAGGCACTCAGAACTCCTACCTTGTTTAAGGTCCTATTGTTTTTATCAGAACTGAGCAAACCCAATGTTTATGACCTGCAGGCATCAATTCATCACCATAACACTTAACATTATGTTACATATATAGGTGGAGAAGATTATCAGACAAAGTATTTCTTACTGCCACACACACATACCATCTAACAGTTCAAAATAGCAGTAGCACTGAGATGCTAGTGACTAGCCTCAGAAAGGTGTGAGACTTCTGGGACCCTTGCTAATAATCCTTGTGCTCTATCTACAATCCACAGTCTCCCACAGTGCCATCCTTGTGTCCTTTTGAGATCATAAAACCTTTGATTCATTATTTTAAGTCATTATTTTTAAGCATGATAGAGTACATAACGAATTCTAATCCACAAACAAAAGCACGACTTATAGGGATGCACCAACACCAATCTGAAATTTTTTTTTACACAATACTGATAGCAGAGTCTTGGGATGATACTCCAAATGCAAGATTCATGTCCTATCTGCTTACTTTACACCTATATTCTGAAACTCCATTGAGCTAGAACTTACATAATGTAAAATATTTCCTATGAACCTCTGAATTTGGTTCTGAAATAAACATGCCCTGCGATCTCTGTTAAAATTCTATCTTCAGGTTACAAAATATGGAACAGCAACGTTTCATGAAGACAGATTTTTTAAACATCTCATAGCAGTGCTGTAGTAATGACTGGCATAATTGCAATTTCCCATCGTTTAATAAATAAGTAATAAAACATAACAGGACATGCTGTTATAGGACAATAATACGCAGTATGGTGGTGTGAGGCCGTTTCCACTCTGAAGAGGGTTATTTTCCTATAACAGCTTGCCCTGAAGTGTTTTTTTTTTCTTATTACACCACAGAGGATTGCCAATGATTATAATGTCTAATTTATTAATATATGACACATCATAATGTTGTGGTACGCCCGCGAGACAAGTAAGTTTCTGTTATCGCCTTTGTTGTAACAACTAGAAACAGTGGTTCCTTCACCATCCTCTCTTTTTTTCTCTCTCTTGAAGAGCAAAAATCCTATATCCTGAAGGAAAACTTTCTGACTGTTACAAAGTGTTGATGCCCATAAATCCATAAATGTTAAATAAACGTCTCCTAAAACAACTCTTCAACATCCATCCATCCATTTTCCATACCACTTATCCTTCACGGGGAACTCAGGGCACAAGGCGGGGGATACCTTGGACAGGCCAACCCATTGCAGGGCACAATTACACACACATTGACACACTATGGACAATTTGGAAATGCCAATGTCTTTGGACTGGGGGAGGAAACCGGAGTACCCAGTGGAAACCCCTGAATCACGGGGAGAACACGCAAGCTCCACACACACAGGGCGGAGGCAGGATTCGAACCCCCAACCCCAAAGGTGCGAAGCAAACATGAAAACACTAATCCACTGTGCCACCCACTTTTCAACATATAAATTATTATATATTTTTCTTTGTTAAATAACAACTTGTTTTTTTTTTATCCATGTATTATTTGTCTTACATTAGGCTATGTAGATTGTCCACTATACAAGTCCCTGTGAATTAGCTATTGTCAGAGCTGCTGTTATAGAAAATTAATCAACACCTTCTGACCAATCAGATTCAAGAACTCAACAGTGCTGTGGTACAGAGTTGTGGGACATGGAGATTTACTTCTAGTAAACCTATGAGTGCACCTCCCTGCTGATGAAAACAGTAGAAACCATCATAGACATTCTAATAGTTTCCACTAAAAATACTATTACAAACAATCAGCTGACCATTAAAACTATTACCATTACCATTATTGGTCCTTAATAGAATCTCCTAGACATAACATGCCACCAATACAAGGCAACAAATTACCAGTAGAGACCATTACAGTTTCCATTAAAACCAATATAATTCCCATTATAACCATTAAAACCATTACAAATTCTGTGAAGGTTTCTATTGTTTTTTTGGTTTTTTTTCTCAACAGGGCTGGGTGTGGTCACTATAATTTTTTTTAACACTAAGGACATAACCTACATGCTTCTAGGGCGTTTAGATAAACATGACAAAACTAAATATCTCCTCTGATCATTTAATTTTTTTTTAATGATTTATATTATATATATATATATATATATATATATATATATATATATATATATATATATATATATATATATATATATATTAAAAAAATAAATAAATAAAAATAAAAAAATAATTTTTAACACAGACTGGTAGAGAAGGTAGATTATTTAGCAATATTTGTATCCTACGCTGACAAACCACATACTACTGTCGGCTACCACATGTCAAATGCTACTTCATCTCTTGTAGCCATGGAAACCTCCGGTATTTTGAAACTTTACTTACCATAGCGTGTGGTTTGGGTTTGGCAAACGAAGAGCACCATAATCATCGCCCCGCCCCTTGGAGAACCAGTCTGGCGGCTTTGGTGCGAGAGACCTGTAGAGTCACATTCGATTGGTCAGAAAAATGCCTCAATCACGGGTAAGGGGCGGAGCCAGGCTATCGGTGCCTACTGAGTCTGTTCCCCTTTTTCTTGTCAATCCGCGGCTACGGCGCGGGTCTATCAGCTCGAGCGCTTCGCTAACGCTGTCTGAAGTGAATGGAGAAACGCTATTTTTTGGGGGGGATATGCCTTAGTCCTGCTCCAGGATCGAATCTTGTATGAGGTATTTTTGTAGTGGCTTTTTTTTGTCTTTTTCCCTCTGAGAAGTTGCTGCTTCTTCAGCTCTTCTAAAAAAAAAAAAAATTTTTTTTTTTTTTTTTTTGCTAATTCACTAGACAGGAAACTTGTTGCATGCTGTATCGTATAGGCTTCAGTTTCAAGTACCGCGTGAGCGCGCGCGCGCGCGACAGTGCTGCCTCAATTCACCTCACAAGTCGATACACATCAAATGATTCACCCGTGAGCCGAGTTACCTTTTCTCAGCTGCACAGCTTTTTTTTTTTTTGCAACGCGATTAAGGAAATTGAAGTAATTGCAGCCGGCCATCTCGAATAACTCTTATCAAGGACAGCCGAGCTTGCACTTCTTTAAACCGTGGATCAGTCAAGTTCTCTGAACAAGTCCATGCGCTGTCCGTGGAGGACGCAGGTCTGAACACATAAACTCAATTAAAACAATCAAAAAAAAAAAAAAAAAAAAGTTGGTTTATGTTTGCAATCTGACTCAATCCGTGATGTCGGAGAGAGATTGTGATGGGGAGGAAGGTGCGGAATCGATCCCGGCGGGCGCGTGGCGGGGCGCGCGGCGGAGTGGAGTGGTGCTGCCTGACACCGACACTCCGCTGCTGGAGAGCGTGAGGGCGGCGACAGCGCCACGGAGGAGCAGCATCATCAAGGTAGGTCTGGAACAACAGCTCACCCAGGGACCTGATCCCGAAGCGCAACAGTGTAGCGTCAATAATAAAACCACTCGAGTTTGTGACTCAGTTTCTCCTCGTTCGTGCAGCGTGTTGACGCCACATGTGCAGCTGCACTGAACGCCGAGAGAATGACTGAGCAAAACAGTTTACTTCTTCACACAACCGACATCCTTACTGCATGCGATGAGATAGCTGTGTTTTCGAAAGAATTGTAGCCAAGCCTTGAGTTGTGAAATATTCTTTAGGGTGAGGTGGCACTTGGTGGCACACCATTTTCACACTATATGGCCAAAAGCCTTTGGACACCTGACCATCGCACCCATATGTCACCCTTCTCCAAACTGTTGCCACAAAGTTGGAATCACATAATTATATAGAACGGATCTAAGGAGCCCAAATCTGATCCAACATGACAATGCCCCTGTGCACAAACCAAGCTCCATGAAGAAATCGTTTGCCAAGGTTGGAGCAGACCAGTGACCAGTTTAGTTCCAACCATAATTGTGCCCACCAGACCGTCTTATCATTGCCGTAAGAAGTTCTCGATCAACTGAAACAGGTGTGTTAGAATTTGGTTGGAGATGAAACCTGCAGGAATGTACAGTAGATCTCCAGGAACAGGGTTGGTGACCACTGGAGTAGAAGAAATCGAGTGGCCTGCACAAAGCCCTGACCTCAACCCCACTGAACACCTTGGGGATGAACTTAGACACTGTCTGCACACCTCCTTGCCGGACATCAGTGCCTGACCTCACTAATGGCTGAATGAGCAAAAATCCCCACAGCTGCGCTCCAGAATCTAGTGCAAAGCCTTTCCAGAAGCGTCAAGGCTGTTATAACAGCAAAGGTGGACCAACTCCATATTAATGCCCATGATTTTGGAATAGGTACATATTGGTTAGGTGTCCACATCCTTTAAGCCACATAGTGTACATTTTGGGGTGAGGGAAATTCTATAAGGCTGTGGTCCAAGTTATCATGACTGTCATACTCCCTGCAAAGACTGCAGAACCCTGAGAACTCTGCAGGGTTGCCCTCTGTAGGGCGCCAAAAGAAACAGCCATTAATTATAACCATCAGGGCCCAACCTCACTAATGCTCTTGTGGCTGAATGTGCACAAATCCCCAATGAGCACAACCACACTCCAAAATCTACTGGAAAGCCTTCCCAGAAGAGTGGAGGTTATTATAACAGCAAAGGGGGGACTAAATCTGGAATGGGATGTTCAAAAATCACACAAGGATGTGATGGTGAGGTGTCCACAAACTTTTGGCCATATAGTGAGTTACTTTGAGTATGCATCTTTTCTTAGGTGCATATAGTGTACTATTAAAGCTTTACTCTAAAAGGTAATTACAGTTCAATTGTGTACGTTAAATATTTTTCAAAGGCATTATAGCAACATTTCCAGGTGAAATATACGCATTAAAGGTACAAAAGTTAAACGTACCACCCCAGCTACAAGGAAAGGTACAGTTTACTAGGCTACCAAATTTTCTGAGAGTGTAAGGTGAGCAAAAAAGCAGTCATCGATCTGACCATGGTCCAATCTAGCGGGTATCCTGTAATTATAGCCCACCCATACAGTATATATCTTACAAATGTTTATATAACTAACTACAGGATGTAAGATGGAGCTTTAGTATGTGATAACTAAGTATGTGGTTTTTCACTGCTGGAATATTTAGACAATTAGGTTTATATAACACGTTGTAATATACAATATACACACCACAGAACGGCACAAACAGCCCAAACTGTGACAAAAAAGTAAATAAACAAATGATTATGTACCACGGATGTATTTATTTAACAGTAAAATCTGGCCACCTACATGTAATCTTTAGAAAAGCCAGTCACTGACATCATCAAGTGTCTTTTACAATAAAAATAAATTAAGAGTCATTACAATTCATCCACACGTTACAATATACAGAAGTTGTACAGTCATTCCTGACATTTGGCGATGCTGCAATCTCAAGCTACCATTGTGGGCAATTTGGACAGTTTAAGCTTCTTCAGAATTGTAGTTTTGCTTCAACACGCTATCGATCATTTTGAAAACTGAGTAAATTATGCTTTTTTTAATTAGCTTTTTTATTATTAAATTCTTTGGTATCCAGAGAAACTGATGGAGTGAACCAATCAAAACTATTCAGTAAGCATGCTTGTGCCCAGGGACATCGTGTGCCCTGTTTACAAACAGGTGGATGATTTTGCTGTAATTAAAGCATGAAGTGGGTGTACTGTGGGTTCTACACATAAACCCAGCATTAGAATTTACTATCTGCATAAAAAGCCTGGTATAAAAATGTAGTACTTTGAATATGACCAAAACCATACCACTGTACTTAATGTTTATGCTGCCGGTTTTAGTTAATGCATCCTCTGAGTGAAATAAGAGTTAGTATGAGAAGTGTAAGCATGATTTCTACTTCTGTCCCATACGCTCATTATGTATATATCACTATACCAACATTTAAGTGCACATAAATGGTCCAATATTAATCTCAGACCTAAACTTAGCTAGACCTAATATATATGGTCCAGGCTGATATCGCAAATTAGAATGTGCAAATTAGATTTGGTCATGTAATCACTTTAATTGCTCCATTGACTCTCAATCAGATATATTTCAACAGTTT